>CM024586.1:11242565-11471916 GCA_014182565.1 Eucalyptus marginata | reverse complement strand
AGTTCTAGTCCTTACTAAGAGTCTCTATAAATACAGCGTAACTGGATCCTAAAAATCCTCCCAAAGATAAGGGTTATACCAAGTGAGATTGTGGATAATAGGCATTGAATATCTTGATGACAAGCTATTGGATTGTATGTGAACCATCTCAAAAGAAGCTTTATGTGCGTGTCATGTGTAAAAGAGATGATGCAATTTGGTTGTGGGGTATTGATAGTGCCGTCACATGGTGTTTGTTCTTGATTTCAAATATCATCACCATCCTCTTGTGGATCTTGTTGGTAAGCTGGTCACTCGTGTGTTGATGCTATTCTCTTGATAATGCTCATGGTTGGTTGAAACCGGTTGTTGTGTTGTTATGTTATATGCGTTTCTACTTGAGTTGTGACATCCACGACATTTCAATTATGTTTTCAATTAGATAAATCGGGCCTTCGTCGACGCCTATAGCCATTTCGAGCTAATTTACTCCCTGAGATAACTAGACTATCTGGGGGAAGTCACATGATTTTAACGCAATAGACTTGAGAATTCGACTAGGAATCATTGCTATTTGTGCTCATCTATAGAGATCATTACGGCACAATAAAGATCGATTAGAGATCAGAGAGATAGGTCAGTTCGATTAAGATGTGTGGCGAAACGTGAGTGATTACACCAAATTGCAAAATTCTCGTCGATTGGCACTAGATTGATTTTTTTGTTGTTTTGGTATCCTGTGTTCGTATTTGAAACCTCGAGATTTCCACGACACAGAGAGTCGCCAATGTGTCGAAGAGGTATATTGTGGCTAAGAAAATTGACCACTGGTCAATTGCATCAAAAATTTCTAAAGCTACCCGGTAGGCTGGGTCACGCTAAAATCGCGCCTTATCGAAATTAACCGTGAATTTAAACTGATTTCCTCAGAAAGTGAAAGTTCTGCTATGTCACGAATTATTTTGGCGAACGTTGACTCATCCTCCGAAGATTTTCTGCAAACCGAAGATTTTGGCGGAAAAGTGATATAGGGCATTTTCAATCGGAAAATTTAGGGACCGTTTTTTATCGTGTTTTTGGGATGCAAGTTGGTTATTGGCGTGGAAAATGTTCAATTTGATCTGGAGGAATCGATGGTGGAATTTTAGGCCAAATTGAATCGAAATTCAAGAAAGAATTAGTGAAATTGGGGGAAAACTTGTGCAAATTCGTAGCCCCCTACGCCTCAACTTTGGACCATCTCCAAGGCTTGCAACGAAGTTTTTTGGTATGCTGGCTGAGAAGCCGGCCCATCCATGGTGGGGCCTCTTCAAGGAGACAAGAGGATAGAAGTGAAGCATGGAGGGACCCTCAAGGCTTTGGTTGTCCCCTTCTTCTCCATTCGGCTCACCTCCCCATTTCCGCATTCATAAGAAGTCAGAAACGGCCGCACGCTCATCAACTGCCGCTGCTGCTCAGCGTGCACGGCTTGTTCTGCGCCTCGCTTGCACGATCACCGTGCCTTGCTCGCCCACTAGTTCAACTTCGCCAATGTCCCCCGGCCGTCATGGAGGTCACCAGCCTCGCCGTATCCCAGCCAGCCCGGACCTCGCAAAGCCTTCGCCGCCCATCCTCGCTTGTTTCTAGCCCAAGCCGTAGCCCGGCCTCTCTCGGCCAACGTCCATAACGGCAAACCCAGGTCTTTAAGGTTTCAAGGCATTCCCAAGCCTTCGGCTCGCTCAGCCCCCGCTTGAGTTTGTGACCGTCTCCGGGTCTCGTGTCCTCATGAACTCGCCGGATTTCAAAACCGGTGAGTTTACTCACTGTCTCCCGCTTAGGGAGTTAATTATGCTTTTAAGGGTTGATTAGTTTATGTTAAATATAGTTATGTGGTTAATTAGAATGGATTTTCAATTTAATTGTTCGTTTATACATGTTGGAAGTGGTTAGAGTAGCGTAATTAGAGACTAGATAAAGTTCGTAGTATTTATCTAAATAGGTTCGGAATCCTTTCGAGTCTGTTTTGATATTTAATTAGGCTTTCCTCGCCTAAGCTGCATTTATTGGTATTTATTAATTAATTTTGGCAATTATTTAATTATTTATTATTTTCCGAAATTAGGGCGGATAGTCGGTGATCGATTACGTGCTTATCGCAATGGTGTGGTTGGTTTATTTATCCTGGATAATAATTTGTACAAATTGAGTGTTGATTGTAATTTTGCATTTATCCTAAAATTTAGTATTTTAGTATTTAATTAGAAAATTACCGGTGTCGGTTTACAAAGCTAAAATGTTTTTATCGGACCATATAATTAGTGGGGATTTTATGAACCAAAGATATTATACTTTTATGCGCCACTCTGCAGTACATACACGATTATTTTCATCGGTATATTTTAACATGATGAAATTAGGCGGAGTTTGTTATTTAATTGAGGGATTGGTGTGCGAGGCACAAAGTTCTTGGTAGGGGTGAGTTTATCGTAGAGTTTAGCTTGTGTGAGCATTGGGTGTTCGGCTTGTGAGAGCAGATGCTATATCATTTATAAGTGCGGTGATATGAACTTTGTGTGAGCAATGATCATTTATCACCCTGTGTAGAGAGCAATGATCCATATATTGGCTTGTGAGGAGCTACTATCTATCCTTTTCAGCTTTTGTTAGCATAGTGTGTGTTGACTGTATCAGATAGTATTGAATTGATAGATAGTATTGATTGGGTGGATTGATAGATATTATCGTTGGGGTTGAATCGATTAATTTGAATTGATTGGTTGAGTATGTGAACTGTACTAACTTGCGAGGAAGGAGCAGAGGCAAAGATAAGTCTCCGTTTTGTGTGTGCTTAGATAGCCCAGGGGCGTATTTCCTTCCTATAGTTGGAGTTTAGGGGTGAATTTCTTGAGACGTCGGCTCACCGTTGTGGGATAACATTTTCAGGTCTCAGATGGCATTCCTTCCGACATTTTGGCCACCAAAGAAGGTTGCAGAGCAGGTATCTTATATTCACTTCATGGGAACCCAGGGGATGGGTTTATGAACTCGTGAGGTCCGTGGGTCCAGGTTGATGTCTACCCCATAAGGTACCCCATCAATACAAATCATGGTATCGCGTGAGCGAAAATGGACGAAGAGAAGGTCCCATACAGAATTTGAGGTCCCTATGTCGGTCTGGAGGTTTGCTTTGGAAAATGTATGGCGAGACCCTCTAAGTGGTTCGGTGGTGGACCCAAGTCGCTCGGATCAAGGCCCTCGGGTATTCGTTGAAGACCGTGCTTAGAGGATCGTGAGCCCTCTACCCCCTTTGCTACGCGAACCTTATATATCGCTATTATTGTATGTGACTTTGTTTAATATGTATAAAGGTGTGGTTTGGTTTTCAAAAATTGTGGTCCTACTTTCCTATCCCATCTTCGTGTTAAGTTCCGGGGATTAATTGATTCGCTTTCCGCATGCGTATTAAAAATGAATGTGGTCGGCGACGCGTCACAGGATGTCGCGGTTTAATCGACCACTGAGGGATGGGCACGCGGAGGATCGGCGTGACATAGTGATTTTACTTCAATCTAAATTGGGCTTGGTACACTTAATCATGATGAAGCAATTGATCGTATTGCTCTTGGAAATGATCAAATGGGGGAAGTTGGCCTAGTTTTTGGCTTTCCGGTGTGGCACATGAGCTGTCCTTGATTAGGAAAGTCTCTCTCCATTACATTTTGCCCACTACCTATTGCATTGTGTCCCATTTTAGAAGGAAGGTTCTTTTTGATTAGGGCTAAGAATTGGTATAATTTCTTGTTGATTATATTCATACCGTGTCGAATAGGGATGTTACACGGATATGACTAACATGAACATGACATAGTGAATAAATAATCAAACTGCGTTAATACAAACACGTCACACTTTACTAAAGTGAGTTATATGATACAATATGATTAACACAATCATCAAATGTGCCAACGTGTAAGATGTCAATGCAACGCGGTACATTAAACCTATTTACTAGTATGCATTAACATTTGCATTGTTGTGTTTAGTCGCCAAAGGTGGAGTGTTGGAGTATTTCTATTGATCGGTCATGTCATATAGACCCAAGTCGTACATCCAATTGCTTCGATTTGAATTATCCGGAGGATGCCTTATATATATTAATATTATATCAAATCAAAAAGATGGACAATCAAACCCATTTCTCGATTCAATAGAAGCTAAAAGAGTTGAATAGGGTCCCAAATAAGGAGAGATATTTAAAAAGCGGGTCCGATTACGCCTATTCCTAATCCTAAATGGAATGAAACGACGTAGGGATCCATATGTAAACATAGTATCTATTTCGATACGCTCGAATGACCCCTTCTCATAATGAGAATGTATAGAACCCTATTTATTAAAATGATTATAATTTTGTTAAGTTGAAACAAAATACATGTTAACTCAAACATTTCAATTCGTGTAATGCAGGCAAGTCAAGAAGATGGGTCCATATTATACATGATTTTATTGTGTCATATAAAAGATTAGACGGACCTAACTTTGGTCCTTATGCATTGATACCCATCTTATTATAACATACGTCATGTCCCTATAAAAAATAGAATTAGGCATACCTCTTTATTTCATGAAATAATAGAATTAGCTACGACGGGTTTTACTACGTATCAAGAATTCTTAAATTCATTATGGACTGTCGGACGTGATGCTCAATCTGTATGTTCATATGGAGCCAACGGCAAAGAACCTTTCAAGTGGCATAACTTGCTTAAAAATGGACACTTAAGTGTCATAACTTATGAAAGGTACATAAGTGCTACATTTTAGAAAAGTGAGACACGAGTGCCATCTCGGCGAAGCTGGCCGGAAATCATACGTGGCATTAAAATATTAATATTTCGCCGATGTGTCTCGCGGAGAGTTGAGTCAGCTCGAATTCACCCCAAATGACAAGCTTCGGGTGTTGGCCCAAAATAGAGCCCTTAAATAAGCGAAAACGCCGTTGTCTCCCCATTTGCCCTAAATCGGGCAAAATGCCATTGCCGTGAGGCTAATCTCGAACCCTAATTCGATTTGCCCCAAATTCTACCATCGAATATTGGAAATGGAGAGTAGGACTTTCAGCAGTGGCTCAAATTTCTCTCGCCGAAGCGAAGGAGAATGCAAGCGTTTTGTTTTTGTGGGTTACCAAGTCCAAGAAGAACATGGTAGACTCGAATGAATTCCGGGAGAAGATTCTATGGATGTGGTCGATACAAAGAAGGGTCGAAGTGCAAATATTTCAAATGGGTCGATGCGAAATTCTCTCACCGAGCCACAAAGGTGATATTGGACCTACTTGATGGATGTCATCAACCTCCATCTACGCTTGTGTGGACTAACTCGGACGCATGTTGACTCAATGCAAGCTCAAGCATCTTTTGCTAACCATTTGAAGAATAAAGTTTCAAAGATGAAAATTGAATGGAAGTGTTACCAAGCGTTTATTGTGCTGCTATTTTTTTGTCTATCCTACTTTATAATGAAATGTAAAGTACTGGAAGATGAGAAGAAGTTTCTCCGACCGCCATAGTTGTAAATGTGTGGAGAAATGTACTTGTTTGTTTTGAATGAAAAGTAACTTATTTTGTTGGAAGAATGAGAAGAAGTGTTGTTTTGTCTACAAGATGGTTGTGGCAATTTTTTTTTTGGCTATCATATGTATTATGTGTTACTTCTTGTGCTTGTGGGGAGGTCAAGGAAAGGGAATGAATGAATGAGATACTATTTGTACTATGTTTTTGCTTATTCTCAAATATAAATCGTAATGATGGAATGTATATTGAGTCGATGTGTTGTGGTGACTATTTTACTTGAATTGAATGTAAACTAGCAACAAATGTAAACCAGCAGCAAATATAGCAAATATATAAACCAGCAGCTTCTCTGGTTTGCTGCAAACCACCATATACATAGAATAGACACTAGTGATTACTCGAGTGCTATAAGTTGTATCTAGTGATCACTTAAGTGCCAATCGTGATAAAAAAAAAAAGAAAAAAAGAAGAGAGTCATTTAAGTGTCGAGTTATTATTAAAAGTGATCACTTAAGTGCCACTTGTGGTTAAAAGTGAACACTTAAGTGCTAGGTTTTTTAGAATGTGATCAGTTAAGTGTCATTTTTTTTTTTGTACATTTCCTTTATAAATTGCACCAGCCATCGGCTACTACTAGCCACCACCATCGCCCACCACTGGCCACCATCAACCTCCAGCCATCACCACCAGCCACACCAAGCATCCCAGGCATCCACTTGAGCCACCACTAGCCACTACTATGCTGGTGGTATGTTGCTGCAGAAGTTGCTAGTGTAAGGTGCCTTACACCAGCTTGCACCAGCATTACCTGGTGCAAGATGTGCATATTGCACACTTACATCTTGCACTAGGTGCAACAAAAACCTCTAATCCAACCCCTATAATAGACCCACCATCGAAGCATCGCTAGCCACCACCGGCCACCACCACTAGCAACACCAAAGCATCCTAGGTACCACACTAGCATGTAACCACCACCATAGATCCACCATTAGTAGCCACTGTTGGTGGTGGGTCGTGGGTTTGTTGCAAAAGGGGCTTGTGTAAGCTAGGCTATGTACACTGCACTCTTACACTAGTATTAGCTATAGCAAGAGGCCCCAACCCAACCCCCACAACGAACCCACCACCATCGGGCTTCACCAGCCGCCACCACTAGCCACATGAGCACCCCAGTCACCACCACAGATCCACCACTAGAAGCAGCAGTAAGTAAAAGTAAAAACAAAAACAAAAAAATGAAAAAGGCAAAAATGACAATCGACAAGATCGTTCCATTGATATTGAAATGAAGTCTCACAAACTCAATGACAAAAGAAGTCTCACAAACTCAACAAACTCAATGACAAACTATTATAAAAAAAAATAAAAAATCCACAGTAAAACAACTAACTCCTAGCCCCATAAACCATATCACATCCTATTTCATCAATCAATATGCACAATACCTCCTGTTCGTGCTCCTTTTGGTGGACATTGCACTTGATTCATAATCCTTGCACTTTTTCTAACTGGATGTGAGACTTCTTCTTCAACTATCTCGGGATGTGTTGATTCTGATGGAGCTGCAATTGTCCTAGGCTAAACTGATTTAGAAGGAGCTGCAACTGTAGGCCGAACCGATCGAGATGGACCTACAACTGGGTTCTTCTTACTCTTCTTCTTGTTGGCGCAGCCAATGTCTTCTTCTTTGTTGGCGCAGCCATTGATTCTTGAGTTGGGCCTTGAGAGATACGAACCTCTAAACTTCTCCTAGGCTTCAAAAAAAAAAAAAAAAAAAAAAAAAACTCAATTATCAACAAAAGTTTGCACTATAAATTAAATTAAATGCAGCCTATAAAATTTACATTAAGAATAACGCTCCAGAACGTTCATTTGTATAAATGTCATAACCATATTGTTTTAGCCTCTTCCCAAGAGCCCATCTTGTTCGAAGGGGAGTGTTACTTTCAGGTACTTGTGATTGGTTGGCTCTTCTTCTCGCATGTGATTTCTTGGGCTCTTGTGGCTGTTTAGCTACAGCAGGGGCTTCTTCAGCCAATTCTTCAGCTAGGCGTCTTCTAGATGGCTTTTTTGTAGGTGGCTCTTGGTTTGGCTTTCTTATGGTTGTTTTTCTATTTAGCCCTTCAGCTTCAGTGACACTTTTGGTTGGCTTTGGTGGTGGCCCTTGGGATGACCCTTCTAGTGGCCTTTGTTATGACCCTTCTAGTGGCCTTTGTGATGACATTGGTGATGGATCTTATAGTGGCCCTTCAGTTGGGCCCTCTATTGGCAACTGAGCTCTAGCTTGCCTTCTTCGAATATGAGAAAAAAGCAAAAGATATCATAAATATAACATCAGGCCATATTAGAATGTAAAGGAAAAGTAAACTCAAATTATTAAACTTACCGGGTATTTTTTTTCTTCGTTGCTGCCGAAGAATGGGGGTTGACTTAAGCGCGCTCCAGCTTGCTTGACCAATCTGCAGCCGATGTCTTCTACCTTACCTTATTTGAACATGCCCTTCGTTTCAAGTATAGTAGGGGCTTAGGCCAATCCTTCAAGTGACTGTTCTCTTCTACCTTGCATTCTTTGAATAGGCCTTGATTTCAGTGCGGCAGGGCTTCGGCCAATTCTTCACGTGTCATTCTCCTGACCTGGCAAAGACAAAAACATTACATACATGTCACTTATATCTATGTACATATTTGTAACAAACCATAAAGTAATATAAACACAATTGTCATGACTTACTGGGTTTATTGTCGTCGACTGAAGAACAGTCGACTCACTTTGCCTTTTTATTTCTCATTTTCCAACTATCCCTTCACTAGGCCCTTCGGCTGGCCTTAATTGTTCATGCTGCTTCCTTAATTGACAACCCTTAATATTGTGCCTTGCTATGTGGCAAAAAGAGCATTTTATCGGTACACCTGTCCTATTCATCCTATGTTGACGCGAGATCTCTCCCTCCGTCATTCTTCGTTTTTGCTTTGGTCTTCCCAATTTCTTCTTTAGTGGCAAAGGTTGAGGTGCTTCGCGATCTGTTGGCTCCCAGAACTTGCTACTTCTAATTGGCTGCAACATGAATTGATACGAAGCAAGATATTTCGGTTTCTTGTACCAATCATCAATGTAGTCTTCTGTGTTAAGGCCCTTCAATTGAATTGCACATATGGCATGTGCACAAGGAATTCCACTTAGTTGCCATGCTTTATATGAACACTTCCTTGTACCTAAATGGACAACATACTTATCGGAACCCTTCATTATCTCATATCCTTTATCCCCATTCCAAATGGGATGACATGTAACATCCCAAATTTCACCGACCTTCATTAGTATAATTGGATCATTAGGAGTTTGGATTATTTTAGATCGAGCCAGGAAGTGAACCCGATGGACCGTAAGGATTGAATGGGCTTGAGGAGCAAGCAGGCCGTATGATTATCTAGAATTAGACTTGTAAACTCGAGTGAGAGATTATGGGCTTGGATTGAGTGGGCCAAGGTTCGGAATTATTAGATTCGTGGGCCGGATTGTTATAGATTAAGCCCGTTGGGCTAAAGATAAATAATTAGGCCCGAGTGATTTTTTTTTTTTTTGGTTAAGATTTATGGATTATAAATAAGATAATTTGATTAATGATTGTAATGCTAATATAAATTTCCGACTTTAGCATTTTGTGATAGATTCTCTTTAGATTAATGTTAACTGGTTGATATGTTATGATTTTGTGTAATTGAAATCAAGTAGAAACAAAAGGAATTAATCGAAAAACATTAGAAATTAATGAAGCAACTAATGACATGAATTAGAACCTAATTAAATTCAAGTGACAAATGGCAAGGGACATCACAATTGGAGGCCACGACACCTTCCTTTCCCCTCCGTTTTTCTTCACCACCCACGGATTCAATTCCTTCACAACCGAAACAAGCAAAGAAAAATACAATCATTAGCAAATCTCATCATTAGTCTAGCCTAGGGATTAGTTAGTAGGCATATTTCCCTTCTTAAATTTTCGAAACCCCTCTCTCTCTCTCTCTCTCTCTCTCCAAGACCGAAACACCCACCTCCATCTTCTTCGTGTCTCTCTTGGACGAGCAGTGAAGAACCAAAAGCAAAACAGCAAGCTTCTTCCTTTGCATGCGAGATTTCGGTGTTGATCTTGAAGTATCTTTGTGATTGTTTGATAGCTGAACTAAGGTAAGGAAAGATATAACTCTAAGTTGAAATTTATCCACCGTTTCGTCAAGAAAGCTTGCAGATCTAACAAAACCGTGAAGAATATGATTTGTAGTTGTTGTTTTTGTGATTAATCTAAGCTGAGTAAGTGTTAGATTAAAGATAGAAGCCATTGCATGTTGTTTTTGAGCCTTGCATGTTTCGAAATCCAAGTGTGAGTGTGCTATTTTGTGAAGTGAGGTGATGAAATGGTTACCGAGTGAATGGATTTGGTATAAATCATGGTGAGTGAACTCATGGATGTAACAACACTTCGAGCCAAGTTGTGGATTGATTATTTGTTAAAGAAAGACATGCCGAAGTTGCTTTAAGTTGCTGTGATTAGGTATTGAAATATTGTAGAAGAAGTTTGTGAAAAGATAAATGGTTTAGTCGGGATAGAGGTAAAGGAAATCGTATACATATTCTGTTCTAAGTAAAAACAGTTATGGAGTCTTCTGTTTGTATTTATTTTCTTTATGTATGTTACTGGAAATGAGAAAGAAATTATTCTACATGATAGAACATCTATAATATCAAGTTATATACGTAGCTATAACCATATGAATATAAAAACATAGTGATAGAAGTGAATTTAGTAAAATTAGTATACTGTTCTTGTGAGAAACGGTTTGACCTTTGCTGATTATACGAATTTTCTGTATTTATCTAGTTAGATTTGGACTTCGATTCCTTAATGAAAATTTTAGAACACATCTTAAGGAATAACGTGTCAAGATTTGAGATTAAATGAATAAGAATTGGCTAGTAAAACAATTTTCTTTGTAGATAAAGAATCTGGACGTCGGTACAGGGTGTTAGTAAAGATTATAGCAATTGTTTCTCTTAACACAGTGAGATTCAGACTTAAGTTTCTTCATAGAAAATGTTTATCTATGTCTCTAATATAACGTACTAAAATTTGGTAGTGTTTCGACAAGAATTGATATACCTTCTGTGTTCAAAACCGAAACTGTACATTTAACTAGTAAACTGTTCTAACCCGAGAACATATAATATATATTGTGTTTTATATATTTGACTTACAGGATATACATAGAGTCTAACAAGCTCATAATAGATATTAGTCATGTAAGAATAAGTCTCATACATCATTTGAGATATAAGTGCATATAGTATCATGCGAGTGCAATGAGGGCGGTGCATAGTGCTTGATTATGGGATAAATATTTGTTCGGCATGGTATGGGACATGTCGTAATGGGTTTTATCTTATAATTCAGACACGCACGTGTGCTAGGATCATGAGAATTAGATATATAGTTAGATACTTTGAGTCTTTTCTTTTGCATATGATAAATGCATTAATTAAAGGTGTGGTAGTGTGAAACGTGTGCTTAAGAGAGTGAATGAACCCATCGGTACAAAGATACCGGTGATGCCCCCGGAAGTTTGGGATGCCCTTGCTGAGTGGTCTTGGATGTCTCGGTAGAGAGATACTGGGATGCCTCGGAGTGAGATGCCCTTTACTGAGTAGTCTTGGGAGGACCTCGGTTGAGTGATGCCGGGATGCCTCGAAGTGAGATGCCCATAATAGAAATATTGTGGAAGTCCGAATAAGGTAACTTCCGGAAGTGACTCGATCGGGCCGGTAAAGTTCCAGTTAGTGACTGATCGAGGGTGGATTATATGCACACTAAATATAATTGAACTTGGCGAGTGAGTCCATTCATTATTATTGCATTGTATTTAATGTGAAATTGACTTTGAAAAAGGTAAGTATGGAAATGGATGCATATAAGGTGATTACATATGTGATGTGTTAATATCCAATTGTCTATGCTTGTGACAATTCTATTATTATATCCTAAATTGCTTGGATTATGATTCCCTTGTAATATTGATGGTTGTGGATTGTTTAAGTTAGAGTTTTATCATTCTTTACTGGGCATAGTTTTGCTCACACCTTACATTTTTCAGATTGATAGTATGGATGTGCCGCCATTAGCTCGTTATGGAGTGATATTGAACATTGAGGTTACTTTCACTGATGTGTATGACTTTGATGTTGAGCTGACCTTCTCCAAATATGAGGCCACGATGTGGATGGATAATGGTAGAGCTGAGATGATCCCTATGAAGTTTGTTGCATGGTTTGTCAAGCATGATGGAGCGATGTTTGGCCCTATCCCTTTTAGCAATGATGGAGCAGAGCTGGGACGGATGGCGCCTAGACGCCTTTGATCATGTAGAAGCTGACTATCTTTTGTTTTCTTTTGAACGTGGGCTTGTGTGGGAACTCATGGAGTAGACACCCTCACCCTTTTATCCCTGGCTTTTGTTACGCCTTACTTTTGTTATATATATGTTGTATATATAGGCGGTGGACATGGAAAGAGTCCAGGTTGATAAATTTTGTAGGCCCTGATGATCACTATTGAAGATTAACATGTATAACTATAGATTTTAAATAAAAGGAAGTCGCAATTTTTTTTTTTTTTTAGATTATAATGATAAATAAATTTCCAATATCGCTTAGTACGTGACGCCCTGGGACGTCACAGCTCGTTACATGACAATACCTACTTGCAGCCAAGTTGTCATCCAATTTCTTAGCAATCCTAGGACCACATTGCTTAGTCCACTTTGCAGCCTCATCTCTTTGTCTGTGTACCCGAGTCATGACCATAACCCGTATGTCTTCAAGCATCGAGATAATTGGTTTGCATCTGGCATCTATTATCCTCCCATTGAAATATGTGCCGCGCACACATTTGATGTTCAACATAAGGCAACAACTCAGCTAAGGCTAGAACCAGTCCCTGCAATAATTCAAAATATAAAAAAATGTAAGCAAATGACATGTTGATATCAAAAAGCAAACAAGTGACCAAATTTTTCAAAAAGCAAACATTACCTTTTGTTGGTCACTCATGATGCCCACCCTGCCCCATTTGTTATCTCCAAATCAGTCATCAAATTTTTTAGGAACCAGGACCAATTGTCCTTGTTCTCTACCTTCACAATAGCCCGAGCTAGTGGAAACATTTGGTCGTTTGCATCTCTTCTAATTGCGGCCAGCAATTCTCCCTTGCACAAGCCCTTCAAAAAACACCCGTCCAATCCTATAATCCGTCTACAACCAAATAAAAATCTTCGTTTGCATGCATCGAAGCAAACATAGAACTTATCGAACTTGGTCTCAATATCAGGAAGTGGTCTCTCCACGACCTTTACGTACACTCTACTTGAAGGATTTTGCAACCTGCACTCCCAAGCATAATCCCACAAACTGTCCATATTCGCGATGTATCATTGACCAATGAGTATCTTCATCACCTTTTGCTTTGATCTTTTGCATTGATTCCTGGATATATTGATGCCTACCTACTCCTTCACCAGCATCTTGAACTGAGTACTATTCATCTAAGGCACCAGCTTAATCAATTCAAAGAAGTGCTTTGACAACCATGCACTTATTACCTTTTATTTTCAAAATTAATGGAATAAGTATGTTCCTCTTGGTAGGCTCTAATCTGGAAAGATCCACTTCTCCTAACAAATGCGCCATAGATTTTCCATGGACAATTTTGCTGTGAACACCTAGCTCTTACAAAGGTCTTAGTGTTTCTAATGAAATCAATATTCCTCTATGTAGCAATGGAGTTCTTCAGTATAGCTTCTCTAAATTGTTTCGCATCTTGAAATTTCATACCTACCAACAAAGTAGGAGAGGCAATGGATGGATCATAAGAAGGAAACTTACTTTTCCTTCTATGCACAGGTCCTTCATCTTCTTCAAGCTCATCCTAGGAAGTAGCATTCTCGACGCTTTCTTCATAATCAGTCTCTTCGCCAGCAGCACCAGCATCTGCAGGGCCTTCGGCACTGTTTGGAACTTCATCGGCTACCTGCAAAGCTGCAAACTTAGCTGTCAAAAAATCCCTTTATTGTTTTCTTGACTGTACAAGCTCGTCGTCGTCGTGATCACTTATAAAATTTTCAGCAAGCAACCCTTCATCATCATTATCACTTGATTCAGCTACTTCCCAATCTAATCCAAAGATTGTGACATCACTTATGTCATCATCACTTTGGTGAACTGCATCTGCGCTCCTCTCATGTCCATCATATCTATCATGCCCTCCTTCAACCCTAACATCATTACTACCTTGAATACCATTTCCTTCTTGTCCTACTTGGGCACTCTCTCCATCATCATCTTCGTCCTCACTTTCACTATTGTACTCAACATATATTTTTACCGCTTCACCATGAAGATAATGGTATAGAACATCCCTAAAACCATTATCATCTTCTAAGCATCTCAAACCATCTCTTAAGTCTTTCACAAGAATACAATACAAAGCAACTTCGAACTTTACAAGGCAAATAAGTCTTTATATCCCTAAGAAATCCTATATAAGATGCATTCTTTATCTCCACAAAGATGGTGGCCTCATTTCCACCCTCATACTCCCACTCATCCTCACCAATCACAAATTGCCCATCGTAGCAAACTATAATAGCGATATAATCCTTGTCATGAGCCATTTCTGCACCAAGAACAAGAAAAAGAATAATTACTTTTTGGGACCACATCCACAAAGGGCAATAAACAATTGCATATGGGAGTCCCCCCACTCTCATGGACTTTTAGTAAACAGAGGTCCCCACACTTACAATATGCCCCTATATGACAGCCAAAAAAGAGGTCACCACTTTAATTATTTGTCTTAAAATATTAACAAAAAACAGAGGTTCCCACAACTAGCATGGGTCCCCACAACAAGCACAGCCCAAGCAATTTTGTCTACTATCTTAGAATGGACAACAATTGTTGGGCATTTAATTTCCAATCAACAGAGTGGTAAAAACTTCGATCTTTCTCGATAATGGACAAGAACTATAAGCGGGGACTATCTTCTTAGTTATCTCTGTCTCACCTATTTCTTTATCTCCGAATTAGAGAGATACCCTGATAAATGGAGGTGAAAATGTAATGGTACAAGCACATTCGTAGAGAAAAATTATGGAATCAGCAGCTAACCTGGCTTGAGCTTGCATCAAAGACTGAAAGCCCGAGTAAATTTGCAATCTCCAACCGTTAGTGAATCGGATGAAACTTTCTTAGCAATCTGATCCCCTACTCTTTCGAATTCGTTGGCGGGCGTAATTCTCACTGCGACCTGGTCAAATTAAAAGTTTGCTAATAACAATAAGATATTAAGCACTCCATCAAGCTCAACGACCAGATTTATTTCACTTAAAGAACCTTCATTGGTGGGTCTGCATGTGACAATGCCCCAGATTTGTCTCCCGATGTTGCTACCTCTTTCTGCAAGGGAGTAGCCAAACAGAGCGTGCGCAATTCAACATAATTTCCATCAGAGCCCTAAAAAATAATCAAGCCCTAATTTCATCACAAGGGAGGGGGAGAAGGGGCCGAACTAGGAGGAGCGACGATGGTGAGCGGTGACAACGACCAACGATGGTGAGCGGTGACGGCAACCAACAATGGCGACTGACGACGGCAACTGATGACCACCTCTAGGCGTGAACGGCGATGGAGAGAAGGGCCTGAGATCTAATGTGAAAGCGGACGGGGAGGAACGGCGACAGCCAGGTGTGCTTAAGCCAAAATGACCTAAACGACATTGTTTAACATCAAGGAAAAACGACGTCGTTTAGGTTAGCTTACTCAATGTGGATGGACGACGTCGTTTTTGTCATCCACGTTGGTTTTTTTTTTTTTTTTTAAAAAGAACATTTGCCACCTTAGTAGAAGTCACCGGAAAATGCCACGTATGCAATTTGGCCGGATTTTGGCCGGATTGGCACTCAAGTGATCATTTTTGCTTTGATTTTGGCACTTAAGTGTACATTTCGTAAGTTATGGCACTTAAATATCCCTTTCTACCAAGTTATGGCACTTCAGGGGTCCTTCTACTGGAGCCAACCATTTTGAATAGTTTAAAATCATTTCATATGTTCACATCACAATTTTCACTGCTTGAAGAATTAATTTCGCATGTTATTAGTGCAAGCATGGACGCAGAAGAAAAACGTGAGCCAATTTGAATTGAGGTATGTGGTGAATGTTATGGATGTTTAAAAACTCAAAGATGATTACATGATTCTTACCAAAAAAAAAAAAAAGATGATTACATGATGTGGAACATCAATTAGAGTTCATAAACTCGCAATATCTAAAGTAATGTACATTTGTTAGAATTATTAAAATGATGATAGTGATAAAAGTATAACTTAAAACCGAGATACAAATTTGCAATTACTTAATCTAAGAGGGTGAAATGTAAAGATTAATTGGAAATGTCATAAACATTAAATATACATACAAATAAAAAGCATCGAGTACCGCGGTAGTGCCTTTGATAGCTTTTTCGCCCTCGCTCTTCAATCAATGTTAAGCCTATTGTGGCAATGCCAATTCAGTTTAAATTTTTTAGATTTTGCTAATTTAATTCAAAATTTTTGCATGGAATTCTAATTTAGTTATTCCAATCAATTTTCGCCAGAAATTGCCAGTGTAATGATGTGCCATATAGGATGGCTGACAATGACTGAAATATTATATCAGTAATTTCCATCGAAAATTCACTAAAAAGACTACTTGGAATTTGCTCAAAATTTATGACTTAATTGACAAAATTGAAGAAAAATCATTGACATTCATTCATTCAATAAATTGAGGATTGATTGGGTAATTTCCCCGACATGAATCAATAATTTTTAGCTTTATGATTAGAAGTCCAACTCAAGAAAGTAAGCCTAATCCACAGGATATCACAGACAATTTCATAGACTTAGTAAGACAAAATCCAAAGCTCGGATCAGTGGTGAAGGATGAATCCATCATATTTTTCTTACAGTTAGATTTTCCATTATTTATGATAGGTTTTAAATATTTCAAAAATATATCCATACCTTATTTGTCAGTATTGTAACTAGTCTCTAGAGGATTCCAAATGTCTCCGGGATTTGTGTAAGACCGAAAAATTTCATATAGACGATATAATGGAGCATTAAGAATCCTTCCTCGGCACATTTCAAAATATTTCAAAACAATAAATCTATTCATACATTATTTGTCTGTATAGTATTTTGTCTCCAAAGGATATCAAATGTCTTTGGCAAACGATCTAATAGAGCATTAAGAATCCTTCCCTGGCATCTCTTTTCACATGATATCATATCACTTTTATTTATAAATTTCACAGTGTTATAGCCAATATGAGATAATTTATTATGCCATAAGGAAGATAGCTCAAGCATTTAAATAGAAACAAAAGTTTCAATATTACTTATTTGTCAAGATTGCAACACTTGATGCGGTTATTATCTCCATCTCTATGAAAATAATACCTTAAGATTTGTTTCGTTGGTTTTGGATCCCGTAATGAAATATCTTTCATCAAGTGTTATATTTTGGATTTTATTAAAGGATACTTAGGTTTTGTGTTAGTTTTGGATAGAGATGACCAAAAGTGAACTTGAATATACATAGATACATACATACATATATATATATATATATATATATATATATATATATATATATATAGATAGATAGATAGATAGATACACATACACATACACATACACATACACATATACATATATATGTATGTATCTATGTATATATAATATAATCTCAGATTTAATGAAGTCGCTTAACATGCTTAACATGAATTTGAAATCAATGTTGAACCCTAATGACGACTTGATCTATACTCACTTTAATGTTCTAATGAAAGCTTATTACAATTAAAGCAGTATGTACAATATTGAAGTTGGTTCGACAATACAAAACACTAAAGACAATACCGAGAAGGTACTGCTCTTGGTTCGATTTGAAAGCACAACATCTGAATTTAATCAACAAGGTTGGACAATAGAATCAACATCTAATAGACGTTGTTCCTAGTTGGATATGGGGACACAATGTTGGAATCTAATCGACAACGCTGAGCAGTAGAAATACCACCTAATAGAAATTGCTTTTGGATAGATATGATAACACAACATTGAAATCTAATCGACGATGTTGGATAGTAGAAACAACACCTAATAGATGCTTTTTCTAGATAGATATGAGGACACAACATCGAAATTTAATTGATAACGCTGGATGGTGTTGACAACACCTAGTAAACACTACTCCTAGATGAGTATGGGGACATAACATTGGAATTTAATTGACGGCGCTGGATGGCAAAACAACACCTAATAAACACTGCTCCTAAATGAGAATGATGACACAACGTCGAAATTTAATCAACGACGCTGGATAGTAAGTTAACACTGGAATTTAATCAATAACACTACTCGGGATATAGACACTCACCGAAATCAAATCTACGATGGGAATCTTAAACTATAGCTAAACTAGATTAAGCTAAGATAAAAGGTAATATAAAATAGTTTTGTGTTGTTTAGGGGACTCTCTATTGGGTTGCCTATGGTATTTATAGACCAATTGGATAATCATTGGTGATCAGTTGCTTCCTCCTTAAAAATCACTTCACATTCTATACTGAACTGCCTTTTCCACATCCGATTACTTTCTGACCTATTCGACGATTTTTTTTCATGGCTTGTCCAACAAGTATTAACCATTCCTTTGATTTTCGCGCCCTTTAAGCATCAAATGTTCCTACTCAAACTTTGCCGTCAATGATATGTCTTCAACGGCGTCTCTTGGCTTGGACACGTGGCAACCAATTGCTTTGTCATTGAATCATGTATCTCCATTCATAGGTCCATTGAAATTTAGCCCAAGGGCTCTCGAAATTCTTGGCCATCCTTCGTTTTTATGACTAGCATGGACTGGGTTGATGTAAATCACAACCCATATGTGGCAATGAGGCATTTTTGGGCTTTTATCTCTTGTGATTAGCACGTGACAGTAGGGGTATTTTTGGGTGTCAACGAGATTGTTGGGGAGATTTGATTGCTGATGAAGATAGAGCTGTGGTTATACATCTTTGATGATTTGATGCACGATGGAAATCATTGTATTTAAGGTATTATTTGCCCCCACTATTATTGTTGTCAGGTTTAGAGCAAATATACCTTCAGGATATATACTGCAGCCGTAAAGAAAAGAGTTCAGTAATTACTCAATTTCTCTCTTGGAATTTCATCTTAAATGTATTATCAAAGTTGTGTATGAAAAGAGAAGAAGAGGAAGTTACAAAGAAAGAGTTGTTGTTTTGAACAATCGTCTTGAACAATGTATGTTTTCCTACTAATTATAGACAATCAATTAATACATCATTGGGAATAGATACCTTATCCCGGTCATCACCATAATTCATGATCAACCATCAAATTATGTTAATAATCACTTCTTTTCATAACCAAGAGTCAATTCATTTTATATCTAAGAGTCACAATACATACTCTCTCCAAAATTATTTTTCCTCCGTACACAGATGATCCTTCTCATATATCCAATCATATGATTTAGATGTGCTTTAATAAGAGAAATATAATCGAATAATATATTTTAAGGATTGATCCATCTATGGATTGGCTATTTTAGGTGTTCTCACCATTTTGAACTATCGTACCTAGTTTTCTTGCACTCAATCAGCACTACATCAAAATAACTTGACGCAACAAAGTTGTTAGTGGTCAGTGCAACGAGAAACGTACGTAAGCGAGAAAGCACACACGTATGCTTGTCTAGGAAAAAGAAACAAAGATGATTATCAAATATTTGTGGAGAGAGAGATAAATGTTTAGAGGTGCAAAGCAGTATAGCAAATATACTTAAATGAGCGCATCCGAAGGAATTGTTTGGCGAAAGTTGGACGTTGAACTTCTTGTCAGGTTTGCTTTCCATGTAGTAAAGAGGAAACAAAAAAATGGGATATGTGCGTTTTGAGTGCCGTTGCTATTTACCAAGTGCTTCCTAGTATAAGTTGTAATGACCTGACTTGACTTGTTGCATGTCGACCAGGCCTTCAAAAGAAATATTCTAAAGAACCGTACAAAGTGATGACCACCTAGGAGTAAGCGTTGATTTAAATATTACTCAATAGTCCATCTCTCATTTGATGTGGTATTTGTGATATCACAACAACGTTCTCGTCAGTGTTGGCCTATATCATTGTCCCGGAAGAACGTAAGAAACCACTCTTTATCTTAACACTCTCGCCTTGATGATCATTCCCTCTCCTCATTTGATTGGGTATGGGCTCAATCCGTCTACAAACCAACATTTACTAGATGAGGTTTTGCCCAGATACCATCTCTAACAACACAGCCCGTTCCACATGGACCAAGTTTCCAGAAGGAGTAACCAGGATAAACACACGAAGTCATCACCATTATGTAGAAAGTGTTGACTTATGTATCACTTAGTACAGCCCCTTCCATTAAATGCAGAATATGATATGTCATATAAGTATTCCGATCTGGGTTAACTATGGACGAAAAGGGGAAGGCAGATTGTGAAGTATCAGATCTAGGTTATCAAACTATTGCATTTAAAGACTCCCATCGAGGTGGGTGAGCACCACTCCCTACGAAAATGCTCGCCCGACCGAAGTACAAAAGGAAGAAATTTTGAATAACTTCCAAGGAATAAAGCAGGCCAAATCAAACAAGGAAAGACATATGTCATGCACAGAAGAGAAACGGATCGTCGCCCATAATATCGGCCAAGATATTATCAAATCCCATTTTGGCGTTGTTGGATAGGAAAAAGCTTATCAAGAAAATAGAGAGAGAGAGAGAGAGAGAGAGATCCTCTCGAATATTTACTAGACCCAAACTAGGGCCCTACACATTTTCACGAGAGTAGGAAAACGTACAGTGCCAGACTCCATTAAAACGACTCGCACGATCATTCTGCGAGCTGGCGATTATAAATTCAACACAAACGACAAGAAAACGTATCGCATTGGTAAATTCTGTGCTCATGACACGTTAAACATGATCAATTACAGCATGAGCTCCGTAATATCTTGGGCACCGCCATCATCTCTTTCAGCCCATTATATAAAGGAAACCAGTTCTTATGTTTGTCCCTTCCTCTTACACAAACCCTACTTCTCTCTTTTTTCCAGTAAGGACTTCACTTGCACTCAACCAGCATCACAACATACTCAAGCACAAATTGTCTTCTTCTTCATCCGCCATTATCTCCACTTGTTCACACACACACAGACATACACGCACACACACCCTCCCAAATGTCTTCATTTGATACATCAACCTTCACTCTTGAACATCTCAACCTCAAATCCACGGGGATTTTTCTCCTTTGCCTAACCCTAATCCTTTTCATAGTGACCCTTCTCAAGCCAAAATACCCCAACAAGGTGTTCTTGCTGGACTTCGTGTGTTACAAACCCCCCAACGCTCTATCTTGCTCAAAAGAGTCGGTCATGGAGAAGGCCCGGCTATATGGGATTTTCTCGGATTCAACCCTCGACTTCATGCGCAAGACGCTGGAGCGGTCAGGGCTCGGGGAGTCGACATACCTGCCTGCGGCGCTGCTCCGGCAGCCCCCAAACCAGTGCTTGGAGGAAGCCGTGAAGGAGGCTGAGGCGACTTTGTTCGGGGCTGTCAACGAGGTGTTGGCCAAGACGGGGGTGAGAGGGGATGAGATTGGGGTGTTGGTGGTGAACTGTTGCATATTCAACGTGGTGCCTTCTCTATCTTCCATGATAGTGAACAAGTACAAGCTCAAGGAAGATGTGGTGAGTTATAGCCTTCAAGGAATGGGTTGCAGTGGTGGGCTTTGTGCTATTGGCCTCGCCAAGAATCTGCTTCAGGTAACATATTTAAATTATCGGAAAATGACTCAAGGCTTTCTCTTTGGCATTTCTCTTTGGGTGTGCAAATACGGTTCTTCTGTCTACTAAAAGTGAGATTAACTTCAAGCTAAACAAAAAATTAAATCCCGTAATAGAAAATAACATGCTTTATGGGATGTTCCTTTGCTTAAAGCACGTTTAATGATGGGATTAGGAGGTGTCCAATACTTAAAGTCAGTATCATCGATATGCTCAGTTTCATTTTTTGGAATGTTTAATGTCCTCGCACGAAGCAGTTGATATGTGTAGTTTTAACATTTATTGTTTCTTTCCATTTCGGGCAAAAAGAGTGTAAAATATGGTCTGCCCCGTAGATCATCCATCCCATGATCCTATAGGTGAAAGAAGTCGTCAACATCCGTCGGATTTTGTCAACCTTGTCTGATGATTCCTCTGCACCATCTTTAATTGAAGTCCCAGTGTGGGTTGGTTTGTTTTCTCTTTGACAAGCGTCGCTGTGCTCTTTAATATCAGTACGTTGTTGGTACGTACATACATATAGAACCGTACTGGTATTCTTTCCTTTTGTTTTTGGGGTGTGTGTATATGTATACACATGTCATATTTACATTAACAACAAAGTTACGCCAGGCCCAAAAACAAAAGAAAAGGACACGGGAACGATTATTATATAATCTTTGATAATTTAATTTTTATTTTGGTCGATAAAGAATTAGCATGTTTCATATTTTAATTCACGTTAACGGATTTTTACAGATAAAATAGCAAGTGGGGTTTTTTTCCCTTAGACGTGGATAAATATATCTTATAATGGATCTTATCAGCTAGAGGGGATTATGGATGGTCGATTATAGGATAGGCAAGAACCCTGAACTTATTATGTCATAGTCGGTTCTCAATAGAATCTTTTTTTTCCTGTTTCATTGTGTCCCAAAATGTGGAAGATTAATAACCTTGAGTTTCACTTATCATGTTGACCTAAATGAGAAATGCAAGAAACGTTGAAGAGACTTAACTTAGGATTAGAACCGGTTTTGAAACTGGCTCACAACCGGCTCAAGAATTGCCTTGAAATCGGTTCAAAACCAATTAATATGATAGAACCAAAAACCAAATCGGTCAAGGTCAGTTGTCCGATTTTTCACCCAAAAAATGAACAAATCGTTGCGAACCAACCTGGAACCGTCGGGTGAGGTTAGCTAGATTTGGTTCTCGAGTTAAATCAGTCCGGCTGCTCACCTTCAGAGGTAATCAATGATCTGATGACCCATTAGGCCCAACGAAGTTCGGTCTTTGCGAACTTGTGCCACACTGATAAGATTATTTAGCATGATACTAGATTTGACCCGTCCATTAACCAGGCCTACAATCAATTAGTAGTGCATTGAGAGCCTGTTTCATCTCCTACATTTATTTATATCATCTACGTTACTGCCAATGAGTACAGTGCACGAAATTGATATATTAATAGAAAATTATCAAACATAAATACTACTTCTTGACAATTTTGCACTTCCAACAAGAATTCGGAAAGAAAGTACTATTTTCTTCCTGGCCACATTTAGCAACATCGATTATTTATGGTAGGCAACTACTAGTCCCGTGGTGTTGAATAGGCATGAAAGCGAACGGCATCACTTGTCCTTTTTTTTTAATAAAAGTAATATATATTGTTATAAATCTGAATATTCTCATCAACCTAAATACATTAAGGACTTCTCTTGAGAACATCAAAGCCCATTCACTTTTAGAAAGAATGGAAAATTAAGTCTTATTGATGAAGTGAGTCAATGAGAGATATCTCTTAAAAAGAATAAAGAAAATTCATATATAAATAGCGATTAAAGCGAAACAAGAAGATGAGAAGATGGATGAAGAGATACATATATTATTGAGAAGTATATTCGTAAGGATAGATATTTCATCCAAATGAAAGAAAAAAATAATATGAGTACATAAGAAATTACAATATTATGTGTATTAACTTAGAAAGTTAAACCATCAGTCGCTAATTATTAGAGTGAATTATATTTTTTCGAAAATATTTTGCCATATTTTTGCAAATCCATGTTGGGTATGCTAGCTCTAGTAAGAAAAGCATAATACGGACCCATGATTACATGTTAGTTAGTGATTGCCGGTTCTCAAAGCCAGTCTCTTGAGAAATATAAAAAACTGCTTAGTTAATCTGTTAGGATTAGTACGATAGAATTTGGCCATGAAGATTGCCGTAGATAAATCAAGTGATTAGAAGTCAATCATCATTAGTAGTTGGAATTGTGCTGTCGATAAGTGAAATTTATCCATAATTTTTTTTTTGTTAGAATGTCTCTGTGTTCTTATTTATCCCCTCCTTTTCTCAAGGATTTTGTTTATGTGTATTGCTCCATTTTGCTCTTATTAATGACCGAGTCTTTTTACATCCATTATAATTTGTTGATAACAAAAGTCCGTATAACTCAACCTATAGCATGTTTGGCTGCAGTGATGACTACAAGTTGACTGCCAATTACAGGGTAATAGCAATTACAATATGGTTGTAATAGTCATTCCGTATTACCCCTGTTTAGTTTTTCTCTCGATCAGTCATCAATCTTAGATTATTAATTTTAATATTAATTCTAACTAAATTTATTTATAGTATTCATGCAGTGATAAGGTCAACTAATTAATGCCTAAATCGCCATGCTATTTTTGCTTTTTATTCTTTATTTTTGTGGGGCTGGGGGGGGCGGCTCTTCATGTAGGTGCATCCTAACTCTTATGCTCTAGTCGTGAGCACCGAGAACATCACCGAAAATGCCTACCTGGGCAATGATCGCTCCATGGCCCTCATCAACTGCCTGTTCCGCGTCGGCGGGGCTGCGATCCTCCTCTCGAACCGGCCGTCTGATGCCCAGATTGCCAAGTACAAGCTCCTCCACACCGTGCACACGCACACAGCCCGCTGGGACCGCTCCTACCAGTGCATCTTCCAGGAGGAGGACCCGTGCGGCAAAGTGGGCGTCACCATCACCAAGGACCTCATGACGGTGGCGATCAATGCCATCGAGGCCAACATCGCCGAGTTCGCCGCCTCGTCCTCCCCATGTCGGAGCAAATCCTCTACGCCATGAACTGCCTAGTGAGGCGCTTCCACATGGCGAACGTCGAGCCCTACGTGCCCGACTTCAAGAAGGCTGTGGACCATGTGTTCCCCCACGTGGGCGGCAAGCCAGTGCTCGACGAGCTCGAGAAGAGCCTCGGATTGAGCGAGGCCCACATGGAGGCGTCGAGGATGACGCTGTACCGTTTCGGGAACACCTCGAGCAGCTCGATCTGGTACGCACTGGCGTACGCCGAGGCCAAAGGGAGGGTGAAGCAGGGCGACCGGGCGTGGCAGATCGCATTCGGGTCCGGTTTCAAGTGCAGCAGCGTGATGTGGGAGGCAATCAGGACCGTCGGTGGCGGGGAAGCGAGCAACCCGTGGACGGATGAGATCGATGGGTTCCCCGTGGACACAAAGAACATAGAACCGATTCCTTACTATTTCGAGCCGTCTAAGAAAAAAGAGGTATGATTTTCAAGATGTAGCGATATATATTATGCTATATAGCATATGATTATATTTTGGGAGGATTATTTTTCAGAACCAATGTTTAATCCGGTGGTCCTTGAACACTTTTTTTCATTAGTAGTATTTACTGGGTTTTGTTGCTTGTTGTAGATGGTGTTGAGGCACTATCTCTTTTATATATTTCTTATTGTGTGGCTACTCTGAAATCATATCATATTCCTTTCTCATAAGAAAGTAATATTTTTCTTGATTGGATATTTGAATCTTTCAATTATACAAATCCAGCTTTACGTGAAATGTGCTAAGGAGATTGGATTTGTAAAAGGGCAAGCACAATCAGCTTTTAGTATTCTGATTCCAAATGCCTAACTCAAGTGATTTTTCATGAGCTCGGCTTGTCACTGGAAATGACTTTAGGTACTTATGGGGAGCTTGGACAAGGCCCTATAGACATAATGCGCAGTCCGACTCAACTAGGCCTGAACCAAGCCCACTCAGCTCGCACATTTCTTATATTTCCTTTAGCAGAAGGGCAAGCTCAGGCAATACATTTGGCCCTCTTCAAGGATCCGGCCTGGTTTAGTCCGACCATCGATAGGCTCTATTCAGATGCATTGACATACCCTAGCTATGCAAATATGCCAAGTACGATTTATTATTTTCTCATTTTGTCTGCAGCAATGTTTTATGAACATGACCGAAATGCTGGAATGCGATCAATTCTTCAGTCTGCCGCTTCTTAGCAACCGTGCCACTAGCCAAAACCATCCAAACCGGTCATATCCGCTATCTTATCAAACCGATCAGACCAGCTTTTCACTTATTTACCAACTTCTGGGAAAATGAAAAGTGGGTACTACATTGGCAGCTTTCAAATACTATCAATAAAAAGCAAGCTCTGTTTTTTACAAGGGAAAATGTCACAAATGGTCCCTATACTATTACTTAATGTGCAATTTGGTCCCTGAACTTTCGATCGGCTCAATTTGATCCGAACTATTGATAAATGTCCGATTTGGTCCCCGAGCTATTGATAAATGTCCGATTTGGTTCTGAACTATTGATAAATGTCCGATTTAGTCATTCGTTACTGTTTTTTTTTTTCTCTCTCTTCCCTCCGCCGACTCCGGGAGGGAAATCGGGCGCTCGGCGAGGGTCGCCCGACGCCGGGGTGCTCCCTTGCCGGCGTGCCCGGCGAGGGAGCACCTCGGTGTCGGGCGAGGGAGCCCCTTGCTCGACGCCGGGGTGCTCCTCGCTCGATGCCGGTGAGGGCTCCCTCGCTTGACGCCGGCGAGGAGCACCCCCGGCGAGGGGCTCCCTCGCGGATTTGCGAGGGAGCCCTCGCCCGACGCCGGCGAGAGCGACCCCTCGTCTCGCGTCCGGCGAGGACGGCCCTCGCTTGACGCCGGCGAGGGCGACCCTTGTTGGACGCCGGCGCTTCCCTCCACCGGAGCCGGCGGAGGGAAGAGAGAGAAAAAAAAATAGTAACGAATGACTAAATCGAACATTTATCAATAGTTTAGGGACTAAATTGAGCCGATCGAAAGTTCAGGGATCAAATTGGACATTTATCAATAGTTTAGGGACCAAATTGAGCCGATCGAAAGTTTAGGGACCAAATTGCACATTAAGTAATAGTATAGGGACTATTTGTGACATTTTCCCTTTTTACAACTAGATTCTACCTCTTCCAACCGATTAAGGTGAAATTATAAAGAGTGATTATTCCTATTGCCTTTACGCAACTTTCCTCTTGTATGGTGAAAGCATAGCTTGGTACTACATCACCAACATGATTTGATCTCAAATTAAGAGCTATCCCCTATTGAACTCAATTCAAATTCTACGGATCTGATTTCCATTACCCGATTGCTATAGGATTAGTATGACAAAAGGTTTCGGAAGGCCCCTCTCTCATGATATCCTTGAATGTGATCAATTTGATTCAATAACCCCCTGATGAGCTTATCACAGGTGAAAATAACTGCCTACTGGCCAAATCCGTGCATCAATTACATGGGAGGGTCAACCGAACTAAAGGTCCGGCAATTAGCTCACTGCAATATTAAAATGAGCAAAAGTGCCTCCTGAAAGGCGCGAAACATGCACGCGTTTATCGGCCGGCAATGAGCTCAGGGATTTATTAGATGAAATTATAAAGTTTATAGGGCTTTTTTCGAACAAATTCAAGTCTACGGAGAATTTTGATGAATGAGTCCCATTTACAGGACGATTTTTCAAAAACAACACATGAGAACACTTAACTACGAGTCTGAAATGACATTTTTACAAAGCTTCCGATCCGATACAGAATCTGGCTCTAAACTGAATAAAACTATCCCGTTGAAGGTAAACATAGCCACTGACTCATTCCAAAACTGAAGCATATGCACACCAAATCGAGAAGCAAGAATTCACAGGAGATATACTGAGTCCTATAAAAGTTGAGGGGATGTCTCAAATTTAACTACCATGGCTCTGTGGAAAAACTGTTCTCTTGTCAAATCCTAACTTGCCTAATATAAATCTCAAAATTCATAGCCCCTTCATCAACTGCTTTATCCAATGCATAAATAGTATCCTCTATAGACAGATCTGCAGCCAAACACTGGAGCCTCAACCTGGACTCCTCATCAACTCCTTCAAACACATCATCTATGTCATCGTCCCCCATGGCATGGCCCGTTTGGGGTCGTGGACTTTGAGCCAGTTGATCAAGACATCGGCTTCCTTGGCAAACCGCGCCACCCTATCCCTCAATTCCCACCTCTCGCGCTTGAGCCCTTGGACTATAGCCGTCACGATCTTAACCTGCTGGTCCATTTCCTGTTGCAAGGCCAGTAGCTTCTCGATCTCCTTGTCGGTCTCGGACCTCAAGGCCATGGTGTCGTAGTGAAGCATCCCCTCAAGGCGATCGAGTGCCTCCTTCTTCGAGACGACGGAAGAGTGGGTGAAGGAGCTGGAAGTGGCTGAATAGGAAAAAGAGTGGTCACGAGAGAAAATCTTGACAAGGTTGTGGACAAGTTCCTTGAGGTTGCACCTAGGGAATTGCCAGGTTTGGATATATGGCGACGTGGTGAGCCCCGAGGGATCGACGAAGGGGTGGTCATGGTGTATCGTCGGGGAGGGGGCCATGCCCGTCAGGACCACGAACACGATTGGGGCCACGTAAGGATAGTTCTCATGGAGCCAGATGGTGAGGGGGACTTGGGGAGAAGAGCTGGAGATATGGACCGTGCCATGGGCATTGAGGAGGTTCACGATTGTGCCATCATCGTGGATGTAGGTGTCCGTTGACGGGCTGAGGTTGGGGAAGTCTTGAAGGAGTGAAAGCATGTCTTTTCTTATGAGCCATTTCTGGTCAGGGTCTGTGTAGGATAGCTCAAAAGGGCCTGTGCACCATAGCGCTGCTTCTATGAATTGGACTAGAGATTGGGGTGCCATTTTCACACAGCGAGAGAGAGAGAGAGAGAGAGAGAGAGGGAGAGAGGGAGAGAGGGAGGGAGGGAGGGAGAGGATTGGTTTTGGATAATTGTTTGGGTTCTTTTTTTCTGTTTGATGTGAAGTTTTCGATGTGTGTGGATTGATTCAAACACGAAGATTATAATTACAAGAAATTTCAAGTCGTTTTCATGGATTAAAGAAAGACCTTCAACAAATTGCAAGTCAACTATAACAAAAAAGGCTTTAACCAAAAAAAAAAAAAAAAAGGGTCATTGTTGCTTGTTGTGGTGGTGTGAACATTGAATAATGCTGAAATTGAAAGGTGAATTTCCCATCTTTTTCCTTAACGCTAAACGATATGGGTCGATAAAAACAATACCGTGGACAAAAGGCATTTGTTGTTTTAGGGTGTTGCTTTGTAGTGCTTTGCTCATGTCAATCCCATTTTTTTTTTTTTTTGTCGGTCACGTCAATCCCATTGATTTGGGCGATTCTCAATCCCTTGGGGATGGGTTTAGCAAAGATTACCAAATCACAAAAGAATGGTTTGGTCAACCGCTTCTTCTCATGACAAATGCAATAGAGGCCAATAGGGACCTTTTCATTTATATAGTTTATCTTTGGGAGAAGAACATGTTAAAAGTTGTTTGTGTCCTTCACTCTAGTACTAAAAATTTCTTTTGGATCATTTAGGCTCCATTCGTTTTGCAGAAAATATAGTGTTTTTGGAAAATATTTTCCAAGAAGTTATTTTCCAAAAAAAATGTAATTATTTTTTTGTGTTAAGATAAAATCTCAAAATGAAGTGGAAAATATTTTCCACTATTCGATAAGGAAAATCTTTTCCTCCATACACTCTTTTTCATTTATTTATTTTTAAAATCGATTTTTAATTATTTTTTCCAGTTTTCAATTTCTTTTCTTTTTTTTCTTTTTCTTTTATTTGTTTCCCTCCTCTTCTTCTTGGCCGGTCGCTGGCCACAACGACGGTTGACAACTTGCCATAGGTGAGCCTTGAGTTCACTGGCGAGCAAGATGCTCGCCCACCAGCTCGCTACTCACCATATTGGCGAGTGCGAGTTTCAAGTTTGAGGCCGAGGAGCTCGGAGCTCGCCGAAGGTGGGCGAGCCTAATGCTCGTTGGCGAGCTTAAGGCTCACCTATGGCTGGTCGTTGGTTGTCACCATGGCCTGTGATTGGCCATGAAAGAAGAAGAGGGAAAACAAAGAAAAAGAAAAGAAAAATAAAAATAATTCAAATTTTAAGAATATATTAGAAGAAGAAGAACAAGAAAGGGGAGGAGGAAGTAAGGGCTTGTAGAGGCATGAGATAAGAGAGACTTAGTGAAGAAAATATTTTCCACTTTTAAAGTAGAAAACATTTTCTATTAGTTTAGAAGACTATTTCCCTTCATGGAAAATGTTTTCCCAAAGCAATTCATTTTCCGTTAAACGAATGTTGGAAAATTCGGAAAACATTTTCTTAGAATTTATTTTCCGTGAAACAAATAGAGCCCTAAATGCTATTTTTTTTAAACGATCTTTTCAGTTTCAACTCCAGTCTATTTGGTTAGAAATCCGATATGGCCTTTTTTTTTATTAGTTTCTTAAGTCGATGTGGCTCGCCAAGGAGTTCAGTCAACAACTAAACCTTAAAACGACACCGTCTAGTGCTTTTTCCCTAAATGAGAACCCCAAATCCACAAATTGAAAGATAATTTCAAACCCTAAGCTGGCCATTGAACTAGCCGTCTTCATGCCTTACTCAATGACCCAATCTCTCTCTCACCCTCCCTTAGTCTCTTTTTCTCTATGACCACTAAGCAGCGCTAAAGAACAATTAAAAAAAAAAAAAAAAAAAAGATCTCCATCATCAGGTAATTTCCTCAGACACCTAGTGGGCATATGGTGTTCCAGGTAAGGAGACAAATCAAGAACAGAGGCAGTGCACAAAGGGTTTCGAACGGACCGAGACATGAAAGCAAGCGGGGACAACAAACATGGAGTTGGTCTTGGCATGTGACGCAAAGGTGGGAAGCCAATCCCAGGCCTTGCTTCAAGGGACGAATGTTTGGGAAATCAAGCCTAGCCTTCCTATACTCCGTCAGAAATCTCTGTTAGGGCTGGTTCCACACGATCTTTGGGCACTCACTAGAGGCTCTGTCGTCGGTGGTGGTGGTCACCGCTGCCATCTCTCTCTTCGATGCTTCCTAAATATGGTGACGTAGGGAACTGAAAGCATGTCGTGCGACGTCATTTCGGACGTCCGAGCCACGTAGGTTGTGCAATGTCGTTTTTGTAGTCCACGGAGACTATCTTTTTTTAAAAAATTGCCAAGTCATTTTAATAAATTAATTATAAATGTCATGTAATCAATTTAGCCGGAATTTCTTACCGGTGGCACTTATCGGTAGCACTTAAGTGATCATTTTTGCTCTAATTTGGCACTTAAATGGCCTAAATTTTTTACAGTAAAGTGAGTATTGTACATAACTTTTGGCACTTCTAATATACTTCTCTTATCTGTCTTCTTTCTTCTGAGGAAAGGAAAAAGAATTTCGAGTGGTGATTAAATAATGAGTCAATCTGGCGCGGAAATTACGTGGTTAATATTTTAAAATTCGTTTTGAACTCAATGTTATAACGATGTTACCACCGTCGTCTTCTTTCCCGCGAACTCCAGATGTTACATTTCGATTTGAGGATTGAAAGACGTGAAGTAAAATTAGTCCTACAGGAGCAGCAGCAGCAGGAGGAGGTGTAGGAGAAGAGGAGGGGAGGGGGAGGGGAAGGGTTGCAAAGCCTCGATTCGAGACAAATTCGGTACTTGGAGATGAGGCTTTGCCAAACCTCTGGGCATTTTTTTCTACCGTCAAGACTGAACTCTAGGGCATTTTTGGGTCTCTGCTTGGCTATCTCCTTTGTGATTCGCCAACATAATTTTGGAAGTGGACTCGCAAGCTTCGCTGGAGATGTCACAACTTCGCCGGCGATAGGGTCTTTGTGGTGATTATGACGTATATGCATATGGATATGGAGTTCGATCCTCAATTTATTTATTTATTTTTGGTAGGTGGTCCATATTTATAGAGAAAGTAATCGGTGTGCTCATTGCTTAGCAAACTATGCTCTGCTTACTAGTATGGAACATTATTTTAATGACACATCGCCTAATGAGTCGTTTCTTGTATTGTTAGGTGAACGAATAGGAGTTAGTTTCCCCAGCAGTTATCATGTAATCAACAACTCTGGCCCTCTTTTGTTACTCAAAGAAAATTTTGGTCAACGGCAAAACTATGTGACGCATATATTGTCTAAACAACTAGGATACACACTAAGTTGCCAAGAACTTTACTAGAGATGACCTTGGCAACTCTAATTAAATAAAATCTATGACTTTGGGTATATTATTTCCTATGAATTCGATGTTGAAGCTTCCAATTCGTCCATGAAATTGACCCTTTCTTTGTTTGCATCTCTCGAGAAGTTGATTGCATCGTCTATCAAATTATGTGATCGATATCATCTGAAGCTTTAACTATGTAGGTCCCTGCATGATTCATGGACATGAATTATCTTTTCATCTCAATGAAGCGTTTTTATGTGGAAATAGCCTCTTCGCTCAATGAGATTGGTCTGGAAGCTCCCGTATTTTCCCTTTTGGAAGACTTGACTTTTTGAGACTAAGACCATGACTCGTTAATTTTAAGCATGAAACCATGCATCAAACCGAATATATTAATTCCATTGCTAATATGACTGTTGATATTATCGCAATCATCCGTGAAAGAATAGTGAAATGTCATAAAAATTGTATGAAGAGCGTCCATTTGAATTAAAAGAGAGAGCTGGAGATTTCATTCGGCCAAAACATAAATTCCCTGTTTACAAAATCAGAAGACTATATCAATACATTCGCAATTGTCATTGTACTTTATGTAACGGTAGGTCTATAAATGATCACAATGTTCTGTTGCCAACAATGTAACACAAACAATATAGGATGATAAAAAAATTAGTTTGGAGTAAATCTGTTATAAGCATTGTGACATTTTCAATTTGACCCCTATCTAAAGAATAGAATTACAACGGTAATCAACAAATCATGAAAAAGTAAGGGATGGTCACCTTAGGATAAAAATTCAATTATACATCGGTGGACTGTGAATTTTCGAAGCAGAAACGGGCCGCGATCGAGGAGCTATGAGGGCCCAAGCCATGGACAGGCCTAATGGGCCTCACGCCCATCAAGGACTACCCAAGTGGGTCCATCAAGGCCAACTGACCCCACAATTGATCTTTTGGAAGCTTGTACATTAATTATCCATATTCATGAATAGTGTTTTATACTATAATTTGATTAAATCCCTAAATTACACATTCTAGAAGCTTGATGGCTTAATGAGGCAAGGATTGTTGTCTTCCATGGGAGGGGTCGTCAATTGAAGAGGGGAAAAGGAAGAGACCAACTTAATTAGCTTCTTTAGTTCATTTTCAAATAGAGCACATGCTAGAATCTAGCATTAATTGAAGAATGGATGGGAAGATTTCAAGAACTTTTGGTGGCCATTCAAAGGATCGAAAGCATTGGCCGGACATATGCCAGGATATATTTAGAGAAACGCAGAATTTTTTCTCTACTGGCTACCTCAATCCTGACATGAACAGAACACTAATAACCCTTATTCCCAAAATTCCAAATCCAGAAAAGCTGGAACAGTTTCGCCTTATCAGCCTCTGCAACTTTATTTATAAAATCATTTCTAAAGTACTGACCAATAGACTTAAACCTTTGCTACCAAACCTCATTGCTGAAGAACAAAGTGCTTTTGTGGGGGGAAGGCAAATACAGGATAACATATCGATTGTACAGGAGGTGCTTCACAGATTACGAACCCGGGAGAGGAAAAGGAAGTTCTAAGCGGTTTTAAAGCTAGATATGCATAAGGCGTATGATCGGATTGAGTGGGATTTCCTTAAAGCATGCTTAACTAAAATGGGATTATGTGAGCAATGGGTGCAATGGGTGATGCAATGTGTCTCAACGGTTACATTAAGTATCAATTTTAATGGGGAGTCTCTACCTTTTTTCAAGCCAACACGAGGGATTCACCAAGGTGACCCACTATCCCCTTATCTTTTTATATTAGTGGCCAATGTTCTATCTTCCTTGATGAGAAAAGCACTAGATGATGGCACACTTAGAGGAATTAAGATGAACAACAGCTGCCCTACTCTATCACATTTGCTTTTTGCGGATGACTCTATTTTTTTCCTCAATGGCACAACCTTAGAATGTCCAAATCTGGCGGCCATCTTACATCAATATTGCTTTACTTCTGGTCAAGCCATTAATCTCAATAAATCAGGCATATACTGTAGCAAATGCTGCCCCACTACATTGAGGAGGAACATGGCCTCAGAATTGAGAGTTCTAGAAATTGAGAAAACAGGGAAATATTTAGGAATTCCCTCGGATTGGGGAAGCTTGAAGAAAGATATGTTCGCCTGGATCCTAGCGAGAGTTAACATAAAGCTGGAAAGTTGGAAAGAGAATTTGTTATCAAAAGCGGGAAATGAGATTTTAATAAAATCAGTGGTACAGGCTATCCCTCAATATGCCATGTCCATCTTCAAAATCCCCGTTTCTATTTGCAAAGCTATTGAAATGAGGGTTGCTAACTTTTGGTGGAAAACTAACAGTAAAAATGCTGGGGTACATTGGAAAAAATGGGAATCTCTGAAACTTAGAAAGGATGAGGGGGGGCCTAGGCTTTAAGGATCTAATAGCATTCAATACAGCCATGCTAGGGAAACAAGCTTGGCGCATTTCACAAAATCCTCAGTCCCTATTGAGCCAAGTAATGAAAGGTTTGTATTACCCACAAGGTGATTTCGGAAAGCTAGAAAAGGCTCCCGACCTTCATGGGGATGGCAAAGTATAATCCGAGGAAGAGATTCTATATCTCCACAGATTATGTACTTGGTTGGGAATGGAAAGGAAATCTCGATTAGAGAGGATAAATGGTTAAAGAGTGGTCCTATTGGCGGCCCAGCAACAAGACATGAATCGGTTCAAGTGGCAGATCTAATTAACCAAGGGACTGGAAAATGGAATGCATAAAGGGTAAAGTCGATGTTTGATGATAGAAGAGTGAATGAAATACTTGCAACACCTATTGGTTTGCCGGATGCAAAAGATAAGCTGGTCTGGATGAATACTAAGTCCGAGACCTATTCAGTGAGAAGTGGCTACTTCACAACAAGAGAGAATTCAACCAGCACAAATGCCACAACAGCAACCTCATCTCATCAAACAAAACCAGCTCTCTGGAAATACATCTGGCATTCTAAAACCCTACCCAAAATCAGATTATTTTTCTGGCAAGCATGTCACAATGCTCTACCTACAATGGAGAACTTGCACAGGAGGAAGATAGTACCTGATCCATTATGCCCCATTTGCAAAAAAGAAGCTGAAACCACCGGACACACTCTATTGCTTTGCCCATGGACAGCTCAGATATGGAGAGCCGTACCCCTGCAAATTAAAATTTCCAGATTTGGGTTAACATTGCTTGATGAATGGCTGTATATGATTAAAACAAACCCGACACAAACCATCAAATTTGACCTGATCGCTGCTACTCTCTGGAGCATCTGGAAGGATCGGAACCAGCACATCTTTGGCCATCGTCCCCTGCACCCGTAGCAAACTTTATTCCAGGCAACTGCTCTACACGAAAATTTCAGAACTTCAAACAGCATACCAACAAGTGAAAAGGAGAGACAAACCCTACCTAACAGATGGCAACCTCCACCTCCCAATTCGCTGAAAATCAACATAGACGCATCCTTTGCTTAAACCAGCGAAGCGGAATCATAAGTCGAAGAAGGTAGGAGATTGGGCGAAAACAAAGCAGCTATCGCTTGCGTCTGCAGGGACTCTAAGGGTTGTCTTGTCGATGGCTTTGCGAAACTCATGGAGGCTTCCTCAGCAACATAGGCGGAAGCCCTTGCCCTCCTCGAAACCCTAGACTTCTTCTCCAACCGCACGCAGCTCTCTCTGCAAGTACAATCCGATTGCCTCCCACTCGTGCAATGGGTGAAGTCTTCGACAGATCTAAGCTGGCAAGTAAAGCCACTTGTGGACCGGGCCCAAGAAAAAATGAAGGAGTTCCACAACCTTTCCCTAGCCCATTGCAACAGGGACGCAAACCAGCCAGCAGATTGGCTTGCAAAAGCTTGTCGTTTTAATTATCTTCCCTATAATTGGTTGTCTAATCCCCCGCCCGCTCTATTTGACTTATTATGCACTGATGCTTCTGATGTATTTCCTACAAACTTGGCTAAGTAAATCAAAAGCAATTGTATTTCAAATAAATAAATAAAAAGGACTTTGCCAAGAGTAATTTAAGGGATTTTGTACTAAGCTCATGAAGACTTTGAGGAAACTTGGAAGAGAAGTTCCTTTCTCTCACTCATTCTCTCACTCTCTCCCTCATCTCTCATTCTCTCACTTTTGGCGCTCTCTCTCTCTCTCTCTCTCTCTCTCTCTCTCTCTCTCTCTCTCTTTCACACCCTCACCGCTGCCCCCTCCCTCTCTCTCAAGCCCTTTCTCACTCTCATGCTCAAGCCCTCTCTCTCTTTTTGTTCATTGCCATGCCGTGACGCCCTCCTTGCCATGTCGTGATACCGCCACTACCACCCAAGGCCGAGCCCCTCTCCTTGCCGCGCGCCTCACCACTATCTCACACCATTCTCTTTGCCATGTTGCATGCCACCGCCACTGTCCACTGTGTTATCGTTGTCAGCACCGCTCGCCAACAAAGCTTGAAAGCCGGTCCCGTGAGTGGCTTCCTAAACCTTGATTAGGATGATAGTTATGCTTGAGATTAGGGTTATGATTAATGTTAATGATAGTTAGATTAAGAGATAGATGGATTAGGTGATAGCATATTTTGAAAAGTAATAAGTAATTGTGATAGCTTATCTTGAAAAGTCATAAGTACTAATGATAGCTTATCTTGAAAAGTGATAAATAATTGTCATGACTTATCTTGAAAAGTGATTAGTAATTGTGATAACTTATCTTGAAAAGTGATAAGTACTAGTGATAATTTATCTTGAAAAGTGATAAGTAATTGTGATAATTTATCTTGAAAAGTGATAAGTAATTGTGATAGCTTATCTTGAAAAATGATAAATATTTTTGATAGCTTATTTTGAAAAATGATAAGTACCTGTGATGGCTTATCTCGAAACTTGTGGCATCTTATTTTGAAAAGTGATAAGTTATGTTGATAAGTAAACCCATGGTGTGATATTGTGTAGAATTGAGGGGTGATTGCCATGAGAATGAAATTTAGCAACCTTTGGCCTAAAGTATTTTTTGAAAAGAAAATTTAGAAAGGCATGATAGGTTTAATCATAAAGTACCACAATGAGATGTTAAGTTTTATGTGTTTGCATTGATAATAGGAGAATGAGATTATCGTATGACTATTTTGGTAGATAAATAATCAATGGGTGACACATAGGATTATTTTATGGCATTTTTAGTGTAAAAATTGCTAGTATATAACATGCGAGCACTAAACACTCTTGCATTGGCTAATTGGAAGATAAAAATTGGCTTGAATGGTTATTGTGCTCGTGTGATCACTTAAATTGGTCCGTACTCTTATGACTACAAGGGACGATGCTCGATGGATTTTGGATGCCCAGCGGAGGTCTGAATGCTACTCTCGGATGGATTTTAGAATGATACTTTTAATTGAATGCCGTCTTCGAGTGAAGGAAGATCGCCGGCGCGAGTGTCATTCATGATCGAGAGCGGTTGTAATAATCTAGACTCGTGTGGATGCATTATGCATGGAAGTGATAATAGTTATATCTAGATTATTATTTGTATTTGTCATGTGCCTGCTAGAATTGTGGACTCACGTAAAGAATTATTTATGTAATAATTGAGTATATTTTTAGGGTGAGTTACTCATTTCATGTTTATAAATGATGCAAAGCAGTGGCTTTGCTATTGATTAAGCCGCACGTATAGAGTGCCTTCGAGGCAAAGTACTCTCTTACGCGAGGTTTAAGGAGTTACTTATGAATTCTTTCACTAGTTGTGGTTTAAATTTTTTAGGCCCTAACTATGGACAGTCCATTTTGCCATATGCATTTTGGGGTGCCTGTAGATTAGGACACCCAGGTGATCCCCGTCCTATAGAGGGGATTGACATTGTATACAAGAAATTCGTGACCACCATCTAGGTGGATGAGGGGCTAACAAACCCGGTGCCCCACTGTTTTGTGGAATGGTATGTATATTTCGGAGGGGAGCTCTCCGACCCTCTTTGAGGTTTTGACAGGCTGCTTGGTAGGGGATCTAGGAGTGCTATATAGGACCCCATGGTAGTGGACATCCCCAATAGCTTCGTCATAACCTAGAGTCGAACTTGGACATGGAGTCTGATCCTAAGCCCGAGCCATGGTACTATGACATGGACATATACTAGGCACATAGGGGAAACACCATTTTTTGAGGTCGCACTCGTAGGATAGAGGAACTAGGCTAACCCCCAACCCCTTTTTGGTAAATTGGAGAGAATCCATGTTGCGGACGTGTAATTATTAAACTTCTAATGTAATAAGTTGATGTATATGTATATATGCATGAAAGTGTTTGTTGATATGTTTTCCTTGCTATCCCTATTAGTGTGTATGGCTGGGTGGAGTTGATTATGCTTTTCACTTGCATTTAATCGAAAGATAAAATGACTAGGTCGGCGATGCCTCTTGGGACGTCGCAATTAAATTATCAAAGGAAAGAAAGGATACTACATGTCTGAGGGTCAAGGCGTGATGTCTTGCATTTGTTGGTATCGAAGCCTGGTCATTACTTGGAATGGTAAGATGCGCCGAGACTTTGGGATAATTAGTTAGGAACACACACTAGGCTTGTGATTGCTAATTATTTTGTTGAATTGTGGTTTTGAATCCCTAATCATTCTGTTAGGATGGTGGAACCAGCCTCCTTTAGAACTCTAAAGATGAATAGCCCGGACCCGAGAATGTCTAGAGGAAGGGTAGTTACAGGCCAAGCAAGTGCCAGAGGAAGGGCATAAGGGGATCCTAGATTGGATGGAATTTAATAAGTCTTAGAGGCAATCGATAATCTGTTGGGACAGTAGGCTCAAAATCAGGTTACTACTACTGCTGTTACTCCCAATGATGCCCTAGATGGAGACATGAATGGCGATTGATGGATGCATAAGTTGATGGAGTAGTTTATAAGGCTGAAGCCGCCACAATTCACCGAAAAAAGTGATCATGAGGTTGCGGCCTCATAGGTCAAGAAGTTGGAGAAGACCTTTGCACTACTAAGGTGCATTGAGGAGGATAAGGTGACATCAGCTGTGTATCAACTTCAAGGTAACACCGATGATTGGTGGGATACCGCCCGAGGAAGGGCCTTTTTTGAAGGCATAGCTCCAATTTGGGGTGCCTTCATTAAAGCGTTCAACGGAAGTACTTTTTTAAGTGCGTGTGAGAACAACAGATGGCGGAATTTCTACGACTCTACCAAAATCATCTAACCGTTGATCAATACGAAGCCAAGTTCACCAAGCTGTCAAATTATGCGCCAAGGATGATCGAAGACCTAGTAGATTAAGTGAGGAGATTCTAGGATGGCTTGAAGTCAAAAATTCGCAACTAGCTAATGCCTTTAAACTTGAAAGACTACGACAAGTTACATGAAGGGGCCTAGTTGATTAAAAGGGATGTGTCCGAACGAGCAGGCGCATCTAAATCGCGATATGTATAACGACCCCAACTCTATCTCTATGGTCTTGAGCAGTAGGGATTATTTTTGCGACGTCCTAAGATCATCGTCATCCCAATTCTTTTTATCTTATTAATAAACACATGCGGAAGTGTGAATAAACATACTCTTCAGACAAACAATAGCTGGAAGACTAGGATATACATTATATTTATATCTTACTTTATATTACAATAGTATATTTACAAACTCTTTTTCTATATGCCATTTTCCTTTTTACATCACACTGCAAGTTTTCACATAGGCCGGGGGAATTCTTGTCTCCTCTAGTGTGACTGCAACTTCCAAAACTGATGTGAGACTTTCATACTTACAAAACTAAAAGATGAGAGAGTAAGTTTTGGGAACTCAGTAAGTAAAATTCATAGTTCTCTACCGGAAAAGCATTTGATCATCGAAGACTAGCAAATACAACACTCACAAACAGTGTCGATCAGATCAATATCAAATTATTTGTCATACCTTAATTAAATACATGATGTCGATATAAATTACTTTTGGTTTAAGAATGAACACATCAACATATCATGCTGTGCATAACAGGCACTCATGCAAATTCATTTATCATCGGGCCCTCTCGGATCGATTGGGGCTTCTAGCTTCTTGATGGGCTTCTTGACTCGACTAGGGCATTTCAGCTCGACCGAAGCTTCTCGAGGCTGGCTTCTTGAGGCTTTCGGGTTCAAGAGACCTAAGCATCTTGGCTCAACCAAGGCATTTCGTTGACGAGCGAGGTATCGCCGCTAACTCTATGTGACGATAGGTGCTTTTTCCTCTTTAAGTGCATACACAAGTATATTACACAAACCAGTTCTTATCTTTTCTTCTTAGTCAACTCATACATGGCCCAAAGGTGTGCTCATACATGTGTGTGTGCCATGAATTTTTGTACTACATAAATAAACATGTTGGGAACAACCATTGGCCCGTGGCTTGAGCCGATCACTTAACATCAATCCTCGTATTGGACAAGGCTAAGAAATGACATGCCTCAATGCCGATCCAAGACCTTGAAATTTGGATACACCTTGCTTTCGTGAAGATCCTAAGCTCAACGGACCTTGGATTTGACCCGGTGTGAACATACTTCGTGCCATGAATGACTCTTGGTTTGTGGCTTGATTCCAATGCCAAGCACAAAGTCCCCCTACCAATCAAGACATAGAATCGGCATGCTTTTATGCCTTACCAAGACCTCATGAGCTTAGGCAATCTCTGTACCGATCAAGACCTGGAACCAACACGCCTCAAGGTCGATTCAAGACCTCATGACCTTGGGCAATCCTCATACTGAATGAGACTTGGAACTAGCATGTTTTGATGTCGATCTAAGGTCTTGTGGCCTTGGGCGACCTTGCCTCACATTGAACTCAATTCAAGCGAACCTTGTTCTCACTCCAGACATGAACAACTCAAGCACATATTCAAGCACAAACATGAACAAACTATACAAAAGATCCGACATCCTACACACGGCTTGAGTGGTTGAGCACCTAACTAGACTTAACAATGGAGTCTACCATCCTAGAGGAGAATTAGGGATCTTACTTACTTGGATGAATCTTGAGAATTAGCTTAAATGACTTGATGAGGGGCAATGGTGCAAGGTCGTGAAAAAGGGGAAGTATGGTGTGTGAATGGTAGGAGAGCTCAAAAGGTGGAAATGAATGAGGGGCTCATCCTATTTATAAGCATCAACCTCATTATTACTTATTCAAATGACTCAATCATCTTTTTTGAAGTGGCACGGCTACAATATTGAGGTGGCAAGCCTAATTTTGCAAGGTGACACACCTATTTGAAAATGTGGCCTGTTTAATAAGGTTATGTGACACACCTAAATCTTAGGGAAATGACGAGAGTCATTGATGTCACTCTCTAATTGTTACCTTAAGCCATGAGTCCTTTGCTTCTCCCTTCAGAAAAATCTTAAGTCATCGTTACATGTTCAAGTGGATACCTAGGTTTATGAGTCACCATTGTCATCATTACTTAGCCAACTTGTTCTACAAGCAAGATCTTAGGTGTAATGATGACCAAATCTTTAGAGGTCACCTAAGCTTGTGACTCATCATCTTCATTAATGGCTTAGATTTGGGTAATCATGAGATTTGGATATTTACCACATGCCTAAATTCAAGAACTTGCTCCCCAAGCATTCTAGAATCTTCTATTAAATATTCTCTTGATTAGTCCACATAAATAACTGATTCATTCTTGGAGAGTAAGCCACTTTAATTAGGTGTCACCCAAAAGAAGGTTAGGTGGCACCTAGGCCATAGAATTGCCATAATTGCCTAAGGTGCCTCAATTTTAGTGGAATATTTGTCGAGGATCCTTTACTTAATTGCTAAGGCGAATCTTTGGCAATTATTACAAAATCTAGAAATATATAACTAAAGTGGTGAGTCATCTTTCTTCATGAAAGACCTAGGGTGTTCTAGAATGTTCTCTTTTGTCAATTTCCAAATAATATGGCAAACATAATAAATAGGCTATTGGAAGTGCAACCAGTACTGGGCAAGGGCTTTTTGTGTACATCCCCTAAAAATCATTCCGACACACCTGAAGTTTGTCAAAGCCACCCTTAGGGTGGTTGTTGTAGGCAAAGTTTGCCTTATTGGCTAGATCAATGGCCTAGGGCATGGGCTCAATGACCAGCCCTTGAACTAGCTCTGGCCAAGTGGACCGGCTCTTGGATTGGCCCTAGGCCTAGTCCAAGCCAACTCTCAATTGTTATGTGGTCATTCGAGATCGGTCAATTCGTAACTAACACACGGTCATATCGAGTCGAATCATGATCGTCCACGTTGGTACATAACTTGTGACATCCTAAATTCGACCCCGTCTCAATAATATGAAATGGGCATTTCGTCGACACACCTATGGTCATTTTACACTAAGTTGGCCACTCACGAGTAACTAATCTATTATGTGAAGCCGTTAAGGGATATAATCGTGACAGACTCGAGAATTCGATCAGAAATCGATTGCTCGACCATAATAATCGGCAAGGGTCAATACGACATCGTTATAATTGATTAGTGATAGGACATAGGTCGATTCAACGGAAACACATAGTCGAATTGCGGGTGATTCCGTGTGATTGCGAAATTCGCGTTGCACGACACTAACTCGATTTTCTATCAATTTTATACTCGAGACACGTAATTGAAATCTTGCGATTTTTACAACAACCGAGAGTCGCCTACGAGTCGGAGCTACACAAACATGGATCGAAAATTATTGACCACGAGTCGAACGTGCTAAAATCCCTAAAAGCTACCCGATAGGTTAGGTCATACTAAAATCGCGTTCGATCGATTTTAACCATGAAATTGAATTCGATTTCGGGAATCGAACGTTCGAGCGTGTCACGATTCATTTTTAGGACGTTGTCTCATCTTTCGGAGAAATTCCGTCGAGCTCGGAATTTTACGGAAAAATCAGTTTTTGGACAAAATGGAAAATGAAATGGAAATTCGGATGGGAGAAGTAATGGCTTATTTTGCTGCCTAAAATGGCTTAATAGTGAGGAATTAGGACTAAATTCTTCATTGGTTGGCCATTTGACTTGGAGGGATGAAAAATTTGGAGGCACAATTCATGAGTGTTTAGATATTTCTTGAAGCTTCCCATTGGTGGGTGCATGGACTTTCAATTCTCTCTCTCTCTCTCTCTCTCTCTCCCTTTCTCTTCTCACTTGATCCCCTCCCCCTTGCTTCTGCCGTTCCTTCCCTTCCTCTTGCTCATGTTTCTTTCCCTCCTCATCTCTTCTTCTACCCCTCATGCCTCCATTTCCCTCCCTTCCACTAACGCCAGCAAACTCATCTCAACGCCAACTTGCTCCCCTTTTATTTTGTTGTGGTTGCTGCACCATCCCTTCATCATCTCTCCACACTTCACGCCACCAGCTTCACCATCAGACCACTAGCATGCCTCCGCCAAGTTCTCCACGTCTGCAGCTCCCATCACCACCCAATGACCAGCAGCTACCACCTATCCCAATGTCACCCCAGCAGTGCCCATCCCCGCGGCTAGCTCTGTCCAACAGCCGCGCTATCATCGCCAAACAGCCACCACCACCTCAGCTAGCCCCGACCAGCTCCAGAATAGAATCGCCCCTTAGCCGTGAGCTATAGGGTTGTTTTTTAGCCTCGGTCGGTCCTTCGTTGGAGACGCGATAGCCTCAAGTCTTGGTCACCATCACGCCGCCGTCACCGTGAACCCGCTGTCATCCTAATTTGGTGAGTTAACTCCCTAATCCTTGATTAGGTTGTTAATTGCGCTTAGGGGGTTAGATCGGTACTAATTAGCTTAGTTAAATTAGTATTGAGTGAGATTAGCCTTAAAATGGATTAGTGTTAGTCTAGTTTAGTTGGATTAGCCTTAAGATGGATTAGTGTTGATCTAGTTGGTTGGATTAGTACTAATGAGGGTGATTTAGCTTGGTTTAGTGGATTTCTCCCAGATCAGTATGTTGGACGCTCGCCGTTTGCCATTTTTGTGGGGAAAAATGTGCTATGATTTTGAGGTTGCTTCCCCTTGATAAATGTTCTAGACATCTTCAGATATGACATATATTTTACGCAAGATTTTAGGGATTTAAAAGAATGAGATTTCAGCTTCGTTTCATGCAAAACAGAATCTCAGATTGTGCTGGAAACAATGACCTTTTGGTGTTCAAAAGATTTTTATCAACTCTTAGGGTTCGATTTTCAAAAGAGTTCATTCACAAAAGTTGTTCATCACATTTTGTAGTTTAATATAGTCAAATTTCAAATGAAACGTACAAGTTTTGGACCTCGAACCAAATTGATTTTGGAAAACATAATTTCTGGATACAGACATAGTTTTGGTAACGGTTTGGGCAAATTACTGCTCTTAATCCATAAATATTTGGGGCAAGGTGTCTTCATTAAAAATGTTCATTTAAGTATCCTTTAGAACATATTCAAATTTGAGAATTTTCTGAGTTTTTGTTTTTATTTTTCTGGAATTAAACTTGGAGGTACGCGAGAGGCCTGGTTTCTGCCGGTTAGGGCCGGTTGTGATTTTGTGGTTGTTCTTGATGTTGTGCTTGCTAGACAATGCATATTTGGTGATGTGGTTGACTTTTGACATACTTAGAACTTATGCGTGATAATATGTGAATGGTTGGTCTATGGTGATTGTTTATTATTATTGCAAAAGATGACCTTATGAGCTTTTAATTAGAAAAACAATGAGGTGTCGGGTTGGATACCAAAAATTATTTGCTCAATAAAATAATGAAATTTTAAACTAGGTGCATGCAAAGTTTGACGGATTAATTTTGAGTACGTAAGCACCTATGAATTTCTTCCCAAAGGTTTTGAACAAAAAAAAATGGGGATTACCCAAATTTAGTTCCAAAATGGTTGGGAAAGAAAATAGAAAATAAATGAGGTGTTGCTCAAATTTTAAGTAAAACAAGGAGGTTTTATAGTAGATGTGTGCAAAGTTTGACGGTTTGATTTTGAGTACGTGACTGCGTACGAATTTATTTCCAAAAGTTTTGAACAAAAAAAAAAGGGGAGTTGCCAAGTTGTTATTTGCAAAAGGAAGTTTTGTGATTCGTGGCTAATGAGAAAGATAAGAAATGGGTTGATTGATGACGTGCTTGCATGGTCACTAAGTGGAACCTGTCCTGATGCATATGAATACGCGGGACAATACTCCTATGTGGAATGCTGCCTAGGCGGAGGATGCTAGACGTTGCCGTTCGCAAATAGATTTCGAAACGATGCTCCTGTGTGGAATGCCGTCTAGGTGGGGGTTCTGGACGATGCTGTGCCCGACGAGGCGGGACGATGCCCGGTTACGCCAAATGACCGCTGACTTTTGAGTTGGCAGTGGCCGATGGGTCGTAATAACTGGAACACACCTGAATGGTTGTGATAGCCGCGCCTGATTATGAGACAAAATTGTATGGCACGATATGGGACGTGTCATAACGGTTTGGCCTTATAATCGGGACCCATGTGATTGAAATGATGTGTTCCGGTTATTAAACCACGCTTGCTGCACTGATGATGGTATATATGTTGAGCTAACGTTCAAGTACGCGTCAAGGCAAGGTAAGTTATGTATGGTGTGTGCTTAGGACCACCTTCGAGGTGAATTTGCGTCCTATCTCATCCCATCGTGGTTAACATTTTTCAAGGCCGTAGTGTGGAGATCTGCCGAGGGAGGATGTGGTGGGCGCGAGATGCGACACCCTTTGGCTGGCCCTGCCGTTAGTGAAGTTTAGGTTGGCCTTGAGGCTTTTGAGAGGGTCGATAGGAAGTGGCCGTAGAAAGGTTTGTAAGTATTAAACTTCCTAGGGTTAATCAATTGAAAAGGAAATCGTTGTTTTTAGGGAAACTGTTCCCAGTGTTAACTATCCCTATGTTTGTTGTTGGCCAAGGTTTATTTAATTCACTTCCGCATGTGCTTAATTGAAAGAAATAAAAAGAATGGGTTGGCGACACGTCCTGGGACGTCGCATTTTTGGATCGACCGTCAAGGGATTTGCGCGCGCTCGGAGTTCAGGGCGTGACATAATTGAGCGAAGTCACCCGCAATCAAAACACAATCATTCAGGATCGATTCATGATCGTCCATCGATCCATGGTGAAATGTGATCATTCTTCGATCAACCTTTATGGTCGGGCAGTCATCCATTGACCGAATGACTTGGGTCCACTTGTGTGGTCATCAGATTGGTTCATGACCAAGCTTTTGATCAATCCTTGGGACCACCATCAGGGTGGAAAAAGGCTGATGGTAAGAGGAAAGCATTCCATTCATTCCAAAAGGAAGAATGGCGTTTAGAAGCTGGCACACAATCTCAGTGGCGGGTGCCGATTTTGTAGTCAACATGGGACAACACTGTGCCCCACCAAGACTGGAGCGTGCTTCAGGTGTGGCCAGAATGGCCATCAGGTGCAAAACTGCTCGCGTCAACTAGTTAGGATGCAACCCCAACAACAGCACATGGGATAGCAAATTGGGACTACATTGCAGAACACCGCTGATTGACCCCTTTTCACCAAAAAAAAAAAAAAAAAACGCTGATTGACCCCTAGCTCAAGAGAGAATGTATGTGATGACAAGAGAGGAGGCGAAGGACTCCCGAGTCATAATCACAGGTACGGTCTCCTTAGACTAGTATGTTGCTCACCCGCTATTTAATACGAGAGCTACGCATTTGTTTGTAGCAGAGCAGTTTATTAGATTAACTAGATTAGAATTGAAGTCATTGGAAATAGTCATTAGCATCTCCACCCCTATGAAGGATAAGGTGTTATCTGTCTTAAGCTCTCAAGGGTGCAAGATAATTATTAGTGGTTGGAAGGAATTGATAGACTTAGTTATTTTGGCCATGTATGACTTTGATGTCATTATTGGAATGGATTGGTTCAAGAAGCAACAAGCCATGGTGGACTGTTATGGTTAGATAATATAGTTCAACCCATTTGGTTCGTTCTTGCATGGCATTCATTGTCTTTTCTTGCCACAGGATGACTTTATTGCTTGGACCTCCTGGATGTGGGAAAACTTCCTTTCTTAAGGCTCTCTCAGGGACTCTAGGCAAATCTCTCAAGGTTTCATGCTTGCTCTATGCTAAAGAACTTCTATGTCAAACTGCACTAGGCTTAACAGCAATACCAACATACCATATGTATGGCTTACAAATAACGTATGAACTGAGACAGAATGAAGCTCAAGAGAACCCATGTCATCCAAATTCCTCTTCACATGAACACTTTAACATAAGTATCCTTGCAGGCATGGACTCAGTGAGTTTTCATTGAGTCTCCACTGAAGCACATTGTGCTATTTTACTTGACAAAAGTGCTTGAAGGGTGCTGAGAAGCGAGAGATCATACTAGTGCATAGATTACTTTTGCATTTTATAGCTGACTGGGACAGAACTATTTTGTAGTCTATGGTTAGCTTAAAGCATAGAACTTGAAGTTCCAAGTAAGCTAATTAGGTACAGTCAAAACATCCATTAGCTTTTATTAATCTGTCTTTGAGTTTGATGATATCATCTCCTGTTCCCTCCATTATCTGATAGGTCACTGGAGAAATTTCATATAATGGCCACAATCTTAACGAGTTCATCCCCCAAAAGACGTCTGCTTATATAAGCCAATATGATCTGCACATTCCAGACATGACTGTGAGGGAAACACTGGACTTCTCTGCCCGTTGTCAAGGTGTTGGAAGCAGAGAAGGTGAGTATTCTTCAAAGTGATTGTAGATCTATCACTTGGAAACTGTGTTAAACGACGATCTTTTGGCTTTTCTGGTTGCAAAGATATCATGATGGAGATCAGCAGAAGGGAGAAGGAGGCAGGAATCTTTCCAGATCCTGACATAGATACTTACATGAAGGTACCTTTAGTGACATTCTCCAATTTTCTTCTCTCTATCCATTTCAGTGTACAATTTGAGTCTGCATTAATTGCTTTTCGGTCCGGTTACTAGAAGTTTTACTTTGAGCATGGTGCAACCAGTGTGGGTTAATAAATTACAAATTCTATTGAAATATGAAATGTTAAAACTATGGCGTTGGTTTACTGGTTAGGGAACGAAATAGTGTGTCTGGCATTGGGGCAACCGGTGCGGGTTAATAATTACAAATTCTATTGAAACATGGAATGTTAAAACCATGGCATTGGCTTACTGGTTAGGGAACGAAATAGTGTGTCTGGCATAGGTGTAAACACAGGTTTGGTTTCCTACACAATTAGTTCAACAATCCCAGGCTTGGGCCACTCACCTGATCTTATGCTTGCATCTCACTTGATCCATTGGATTTATGGGGTAATTTAGTGTGCACAGGTTTACCAATCCAATGCTTGCTTGTCAAGGAAAAAGGAAATATGCTTCATGTGTAGCCCATTTAATTTATGAGTTATCACTGAATGTATGTTACATTGTTTGAACTGCGTAATTTCTTACAACTATTTGCCACTTCAAGAACTTGTCTCAACAATAATCATGCCTTGTTTACCAGGCCACTGCTCTCAAAGGACTTAAAAGAACTCTTCGGACAGACTATATTTTAAAGGTATGTTCTTTTGACTGAGTTGATAGTTAATTATTTTTCTTTGCCTCAAACGTTTAAGCAGAAACTTCTGTCTATCTGTTTAAATCTTTCATAGATCCTAGGGCTGGATATCTGTGCGGGCACATTGGTTGGAGATCCCATGAGAAGAGGCATATCAGGTGGTCAAAAAAGGAGACTGACTACAGGTAGTACAGCGAAAAAATGCTGACAGATGCAGCAAATCTCATAAAGATTAAACTTTTATATGACTGGAGTTTAACAATGTTTCACTGTCCTTTCTGATCTCTGTCCTTGAAATTCCAAAAGATTCACTGACAAGTCAGCTTTCTGTTAAAAACTGTACAGCGGAGATGATTGTGGGCCCAAAAAAAGCTCTATTCATGGACGAAATAAAAAACGGCTTGGACAGTTCAACAGCCTTTCAGATTGTTTCTTGTCTTCAGCAGCTAGCACATTTGACAGATGCCACTATACTGGTTTCACTTCTTCAGCCTGCGCCAGAAACATTTGATCTTTTTGATGACCTCATTCTGCTGGTTGAAGGGAAAATTGTGTACCAAGGCCCTCGTGACCAAGCTCTGAAGTTTTTTGAGGATTGTGGATTCAGGTGTCCCGAAAGAAAAGGGGTTGCCGATTTCCTCCAAGAGGTAGTTAAAACTAGACAGGTTGTGCACTGCATGTTAGCTTCCTTTATTAACCTTTTATTATGTTGCCTACTGCCATGCAGGTTATATCTAGAAAAGATCAAGCACAATATTGGCAGCATCCTGAGCTACCGTGCAGTTATATGTCAGTTGATATGTTCTGTAAAAAGTTCAAGGAATCTTATTGTGGGATGAAGCTTGATCAGGAGCTTTCAGGCATATTTGATAGGTCCAGAAGCCACAAAAATGCTCTTTCTTTTGATGTATACTCTCTGTCCAGATGGGAACTTCTCAGAGCATGCATGGCGAGGGAACTTCTTCTCATGAGGAGAAATTCTTTTATCTATGTTTTTAAATCAGTACAGGTCAAAATAAGCTCTTATAAATCTCTTGTACTTTTTATGATATATCTCTTTCAACGTCAGTGCCCATTACAGTCTAATTTCTAATCTTGTCTCCCGGATTCCATATATATAAGGGAACTTTAGAAGGTGATTATTGTTGTTTCATCATGCAGCTTTTTTTTGTTGCGTTTATCACAATGACTGTATTCTTGCGGACTCGGATGGGAATAGATGTATTTCATGCAAACTACTATATGGGCTCTATGTTTTACGCGCTAATCATACTCCCCGTTGATGGATTTCCGGAATTGGCAATAACGGTTTCGAGGCTCATAACCTTCTACAAACAAAAGGAGCTGTACTTTTACCCTGCTTGGGCTTATGCAATTCCAGCATCTATACTGAAACTTCCTCTTTCACTGCTGGAATCTGTTGTTTGAACATCTCTTACATATTACGTGATTGGATACAGTCCTGAGGTAGGCAGGTAAGTTTTAGAGTTCTTTGGTTTATGACCTTTCATTACCTTGCCTCCATGAACTTCTGTTACATTCAGTATCATCTGTAAATTTTAATACTATTTTACTCCTAAGTAATGACTCTTATATTTTTCTTCTTATTTATGCAGGTTCTTCCGCCAATTAATACTTCTTTTCTCTGTGCACTTGTCGTCCATATCCATGTTCTGTTTTCTGGCCTCAATCTTTCAAACTGTGGTTGCTTCCAACTTAGCTGGTACTGTTGCATTACTGATTGTGATGCTATTTGGCGGTTTCGTCATCCCAAAATGTAAGGATGTCAGAATCTCTATTCGGTTTGATTTTGGATGAATAAGTGCATTTAATATTTCACTTTGTTGCTGCAGCCTCTATGCCTGCTTGGTTAAAGTGGGGTTTCTGGGTCTCTCCACTAACATATGGAGAAATCGGACTTTCCATTAATGAATTCCATGCTCCACGATGGCAAAAGGTGAGTGCCTTGTAAAAGTGAGAACAAGTTTTTGGCTCCTGTAGCTCCATATAAAAGAAGCCACTTTAGTTGCAGAATCACTTAACCCATTTTATTCTAAACAAGTATTTTGACATGCTAGTGTTGGTTAGCTAAACCAGCTTTGCTACTACACATTCTTTTGTTTATGGTGCTCCAAGTATGAGGACAAGACATGAATTGAGCTGTTCAATATATCTGAGGGCCTCGGTTAACAGATAGATATTGACAATTTTAAATCCTATGATCTCATTCTTGTAATTTCTTTGTGCTAACTTCCTGCCTTAAATCAGAATGTCTCATTGATGATTATTATATCATCCAGTTACTTGACTTTGATACAATGCAATTACTGAATCAATAAGTATATGGGCACTAGTATTCTTTCAGCATGAAGATGTCCTTTCCTTGAGAGGGGGTTTAATTTCGTAATTTTTAGGCAGAACTAACTTCCTCTGCATTTCTCAATGCACTAACTTGTTTTTGCTTACATAATCCATAGATCTAACTAACTTCCTCTTTCATTTTTTAATCCAATCGGACTTGTTCTTGCTTTTAATGCATACTCACAGATTTCGTCGTCAAACTCTACAATAGGGCATAAAATCCTTGAAAGCCGAGGACTAAACTTTAATGGGTATTTCTTTTGGATATCAGTTGGTGTCTTACTGGGATTTACCTTGCTGTTCAACGTCGGTTTCACTTTGGCCTTAACTTTCTTGAAGCGTAAGTTTGTCATTTCTGCAACTGGACTTCACTTTTGGATCATTAGTGCCAAGGATGTTCCTGAAATCACTTTAAAACTTACAGCTCCAGGATCATCACGCGCTGTCCTATTGGAGAAGTCCTCCTTACAACTTGACGCGTACACTCCACACAATTGCTGTGTCTTTTCTCTTCGGGTTACTGTTCTGGAATCAAGGGAAGAAACTGTGAGTAACTATCCCTCTCAGTCAATTTGAGACTTGAGTCTGCTCGAGTTTTGGAGCATGAGCTTATTGAGATGATCTTAAGTCTGCATCTGGCTAATTGAATGAACACTTCTCTGATCTCGTTAGTATCTAGTCTTCAACAAGGAAGAAGAACTAAAAACAAAGGGTATACCTTCTAGGTTTCAAGCGTTTGGCTGGGTTTTCCAATTATCAAACTTTGCAATGATTGGCACAATTAGCTACCACATATTCAGTCATAAATTATCGTGTGAATTTTTTTGACCTGTTATGATGAAGAAACTGGTGCTTCTCCTGACCCCATATATTCTCATTGCTAGAAAAAAAACCAGCAGAACTTATTCAATGTGTTGGGTTCGATGTATAGCCGCGCTCTTCTTGGGCATAAACAACTGCTCATCAGTACTACACTATGTTGCTTCGGAACGGACCGTCATGTAACGTGAGAGATTTGCAGGGATGTACTCTTCATTGGCTTTTTCACTGGCACGGGTAAAGAACTCTCGGAAGCTGATTGAGTTATTTCCCGTAGTAGTTAATTTAAAATTTAACCTTCTTAACAGATGGGCAAATCTAGTTCAACTGAATGATCCAAGTTCTTAACATGTTTTAAGACACATAAGAACATGTAAAACAGTTTAATAAGACTATTGTATTATGCTGTTTTGACAGGTTGTTGTTGAGATACCATATATACTAGTTCAAGCAATTTCATTTGTGATCATCACCTATCCAATGATTGGTTATTTTGGGTCAGCAGACAAGGTCTTCTGGTACTTCTATGTCATGTTCTGCTCACTGCTATCATTCAATTACGTCGGAATGCCGCTCGTGTCCCTGACACCAAATTTCATGGTGGCTGCAATTCTACAATCTGCCTTCTACGCAAATTTTAATCTTTTTGCTGGGTTTTTTATCCCAGAACCGGTAAGCTATCCATGTCATTACCACAGTTTGATCTAAACTTTTTATGTTCTTGACTCTTTCCACAAACATTTTGTCCATGTTCTTTTCTTTGTATATGTAGAGCACCTAAATATGAAGTTTATGAATCTTGCCAGATTTAGATATCTTATGCATGTATCAACAACTAAAAACTATTCCTTACATCTCAAAACTAAGTGCTTGGCAAATTAATAGTGCTTCATTGTCATTGTTGCAGAAAATTCCAAAATGGTGGATCTGGTTGTACTATGTGTGTCCAACATCATGGGCACTTAATGGTATGATGACTTCGCAGTATGGATATATTGATAAGGAAATTGAGGCATTTGGAGAAACCAAAATTGTGGCGGCCTTCTTGAAAGATTATTTCGGGTTTCACCATGATCAATTGTATGTTGTGGCCATTGTCCTCACTGCCTTTCCCATTGTTCTAGCAACTCTTTTCACGTACTGTATAGGGCACTTGAACTACCAGAGAAGGTGACAACATAATTCTCTGTTAGTATCAGAGTGTAAATTAAGTTGTACAATCTTCATAACTATCCATGTCACGCCCCGATCCTCGAGCCTGTGCCCATCCCTCAGTGGTTGATAATAAATATGTGACTTCCCAGGACGAGTCGTCGACCCTTTCATTTTATTGCACATGCCGAAGCGAATAACAAGTCCCCTTACAGTAACCATCTCGAGATAGAAAAGCAGGACAACAGATTCACAAACAAAACATGTTTTTATAAACATATTGAGTCATATACAAAAGTCTATAACCAAAAGACTTCAAAAGACTAGTTCTCAAAAAAAGGCTACCCTATCTGACCTATACTTTAGATCACCTCAGCTCGGCTCTAGATCCTCCACCCTACAGTAACCAAATCCCAGGACGAGTCGCCGACCCTTTCATTTTATTGCACATGCCAAAGCGAATAACAAATCCCCTGACAGTAACCATCTCGGGATAGAAAAGCAAAACAACAAATTTACAAACAAAACATGTTTTTATAAACATACCGAGTCATATACAAAAGTCTATAACCAAAAGACTTCAAAAGACTAGTTCTCAAAAAGAGGCTATCCTATCTAACCTATACTTCAAATCACCTCAGCTTGGCTCCAGATCCTCCACCCTACAATCCTGAAAGAAATTGAGCCCACGATGGGGTGAGATATAAATCTCAGCGAGTTCACGCTCTAAACCCCGATTAGGAGGGTAATATGCCCAGAGGCGTCCATATTACACAATCACACAACCAAAGAGACTTACCTCTTCTCAAATCCACCTCACAAGTCAGCACAATTCATATCATAAACAGCCACAACAACATGAGCAGCAACAAGCTCATCAACTAGAACGCCACACTCAAATTCAACCCTACACAAAGGTCTTGATTATAGGGCCAAATTGTTATGAAACGTCCCATACCGTGCCACACAATTTTGTCCCATAATTCGGCGCATTCAATTCAATTAATCATGCGTTTCTAGTTTTGATCCCGGCTTATAGCACGGCCTACTCTCTGTTCGGCGGTCTTCTGGCATAGCCAGGCGTCGTCCTACCCCATTGAGCATGGCAACGTCTCTACTAGATGGCTTTCCCGAAGGAACATAGGTCCAGAATCTACTACGACCGGCTTCTGTTGTCCAGGGGCATCCCATATAGAGGTAACATCCAGCTTAACAGCACGGGACCGATTCTCTTAACCAACACACGACCACTCAATCTCGGCCCAGGACATCGTGCATTGCACTCAAATGCCTCAATTCAAATGGTGAGCCTGGCATATTTTCTTCGTATTAGAAATATACGGTAAAATAGTCATGTGTGGGTACACGGTCAATTCACACTAGAAAAATTGATATCCTCCAATCTAAAATCCATTTGTTTTATATAGTATATAAAACTATTTTTGATATTAAAATCCGACACCTGAGATTTTCTGAATAAATATCGAAATTCACAAATTTTGGAATTAAATACTCAAAATTCCAATCAGCACTCAATTTGCACAAATTAACACTCAATTGCAGAGATTAACCACACCATTGCAATCAACACGAAATTCTGGTCACCGGCTATCCCAATCTAATTTCCGAAAAATATTAAATAATTAAATAATTACCAAAATTAATTAAATAATTCAATTTAAATACCAAAAATGCTAACTTAGGCCGAAAATGCCTAATTAAATACCGAAACGAGCCTAGAAAATTCCCAAACTAATCTAGATAAATAATACAACTTATCTAGTCTCTAATTATGCTACTTTAACCACCTAACATGCATAATTAACTAATTAAATCACTAATCTAATCAAACTAACCACCTAATCCATAATTAACTTAAACTAAACACCCCTTAAACGTCATTAGCCTAGTAAGTAGAGTTTAGTGCATAAACTCACTGGTTTAGCGCGAAAACCGGTTCACCGCAACGACCGCGTGACGGCGGTCGAAACTCGAACTTTCGGCGGCACCAACGGAGACTTGGACCGGATCGAAAACGCCTTGCAAGCCCATAGCAAACTGCTGGGCTCGAGATGGGCTGGGCTGAAACTTGCGTGGGCTGAAGTTGTGGACGCGGGACTTGGGTCGCTGAACTTGCAAGCTTCGAATGAGCTGGCCGTTTCCTCAAACTGGCGAAGGAGAGAGCTGCTTCGGTGGGGGTTGATTGTTGCAGGGAGACAGACGAGCGGTAGCTGCAAGGTGCTTCGATGGAGTGGTAGCCTTTGTTAGTGGACATCCGTGGTGGCAAATGAAGAAAAAATGAAAGGAAGGCAGAGGCGGTTGACTCGGACGTGTTCAGGCCGAAGTTCTTATTGTGCCTGCATTGAAATATCATCTTTTAAAATAGTAAGGGATAAGGCTATCACCTTCAGCCAGGTTGCGGATACACCGAGGAATAGAAGAACCCAGTGAAGTTGGGGGCTAGATCCAACTATTTTCGCTTCGAAGGTTGCTATCACTTGACCTTGAATTGTTCCCTCATTGTTTCTTTTGAGAGTAGTCAGTTTTTGCCAGTATTCTTGTGAGGGTTGTTGCTGTTTCACTGGCTATTTTCCCCCTTGTTCTTTTTTCTTTTTCTTATTTGTTGTCGCTGTTTGGCAGCTTCGTTGCTGTTTTGGCTATTGCTTTCAATTGGTTGGCAAGTTGTGGTTCCTTTTTCTCGATACCCTTCTACTCGTGTGACTTGTTTGTCATCATGAGTGTAAGTTTTTGGTGCTGTTATCCCTTGTTGTATAGCTTTTTGGTTAAAAGTCAATATGTTTCTTACCTTACCAAAAAAAAAACAAAAACAAAAACAAAACAAAACGTAACTCTATGGTTTGGAAGTGGACCTGATTAATTTGAGACCGACGAGGGCTGCTCCGAAAATAAAACCAAAACCCTCATCATCTCTTTCAACCCTTTATATAAAGGAAACCAGTTCTTATGTTTGTCCCTCCCTCTTACACAAACCCTACTTCTCTCATCTTCCCAGTAAGGACTTCACCTGCACTCAACCAGCATCACAACATACTCAAGCACAAATTGTCTTCTTCTTGATCTGCCATTATCTCCACTTGTACACACACACACACAGACATACACGCACACGCACTCCCACAAATGTCTTCATTTGATACATTAACCTTCACTCTTGAACATCTCAACCTCAAATCCACGGGGATTTTTCTCCTTTGCCTATCCCTAATCCTTTTCATAGTGACCCTTCTCAAGCCAAAATACCCCAACAAGGTGTTCTTGCTGGACTTCGTATGTTACAAACCCCCCAACGCTCTATCTTGCTCAAAAGAGTCGTTCATGGAGCAGGCTCGGCTATATGAGAATTTCTCGGATTCGACCCTCGACTTCATGCGCAAGACGCTGGAGAGGTCAGGGCTCGGGGAGTCAACATACCTGCCTGAGGCGCTGCTCCGGCAGCCCCCAAACCAGTGCTTGGAGGAAGCCGTGAAGGAGGCTGAGGCGGCTTTGTTCGGGGCTGTCAACGAGGTGTTGGCCAAGACGGGAGTGAGAGGGGATGAGATTGGGGTGTTGGTGGTGAACTGTTGCATATTCAATGTGGTGCCTTCTCTATCTTCCATGATAGTGAACAAGTACAAGCTCAAGGAAGATGTGGTGAGTTATAGCCTTCAAGGAATGGGTTGCAGTGGTGGGCTTTGTGCTATTGGCCTCGCCAAGAATCTGCTTCAGGTAACATATTTAAATTATCGGTAAATGACTCAAGGCTCTCTCTTTGGGTGTGCAAATACGGTTCATCTGTCTACTAAAAGTGAGATTAACTTCAAGCTAAACAAAAAAATTAAATCCCGTAATAGAAAATAACATGTTTTATGGGACGTTCATTTGCTTAAAGCACGTTTAATGATGGGATTAGGAGGTGTCCAACACTTAGTACCTGTTTGGTAACCATTCCAATAATAACCGATTCTGATTTTTTTGTTCTCGGGAGTAATTTGGGAACAGAATCGCGTTTGGTAAAATGTTTGTTCCCGGGAACAAATTTCTATTTTTTTATTCCCGGAAGTAGATTTGGAACAAAATCAAGAATAAAAAAAAAAAAAAAGTTAATTCTTGTTCCAGGAACAAATCTAATAATCAAAACCAACTCTTCTTCTCTTTTCTTCTTCTTCATCGACCGCCATCTTGCGGTTGCTATCCGCCACCGTCCGCCATCGCCCGCCGCCGCCGGTCACCGGTAGCCGGCCGGGCGAGCTCGCCAAGCCGGGCGAGCTCCCAGCAATGCTTGCCCGGCCCGCCGGTGGCCGGGCGAGCCTCGCCCAACCCCGGCGAGGCTCGCCCGGCCCGGCGAGGCCGGCCTAGCCACCGACGAGGGCCGGCAACACTCCGGTGAGGTCGCCGGCCGAAGAAGAAGAAAAAGAATAGGAGAAAAAGGAAAAAAAAAAAAAAAAACAGAAAAAGAAAAGGAAAAGGAAAAAAAGGAAAAAAGAAAAGAAAAGTAAAAAAAAAATATTTAAAAATTAAAAGAAATTGAGAACGAGAATCAATGAGCATTTATCAAACACAATTCTTTTCCGTAATCAAAAATTTTGGACGGTTACCAAACGGCTTAAAATGTTTAAAAATTGTTCAGGAAAAGAATAAAAATAATCATTTCGATCAAAATTTGTTCCGTGAACAAAATCGTTACCAAACGCGCCCTTAAAGTCCGTATCATTCATATGCTCAGTTTCATTTTTTTCTGAATGGTTAATGTCCTTGTACGAAGCAGTTGATATGTGTAGTTTTAACATTTATTGTTTCTTTCCATTTCGTACGAAGCAAGCGCCGCTGTGCTCTTTAATATCAGTACGTTGTTGGCACGTACATACGTATAGAACCGCACTTGTATTCTTTCCTTTTGTTTTTGGGGTGTGTGTATATGTATACACATATTATATTTACATTAACAACAAAGTTACGCCAGGCCCAAAAACAAAAGAAAAGGACACGGGAACGATTATTATATAATCTGTGATAATTTAATTTTTATTTTGGTCGATAAAGAATTAGCATGTTTCATATTTTAATTCACGTTAACGGATTTTTACGGATAAAATAGCAAGTGGGGTTTTTTCCCCTTAGACGTGGATAAATAGATCTTATAATGGATCTCATCAGCTAGAGGTGATTATGGATGGTCAATTATAGGATAGGCAAGAACCATGAACTTATTATGTCATAGTCGGTTCTCAATAGAATCTTTTTTTTTCCGTTTCATTGTGTCCCAAAATGTGGAAGATTAATAACCTTGAGTTTCACTTATCATGTTGACCTAAATGAGAAATGCAAGAAACGTTGAAGAGGCTTAACTTAGGATTAGAACCGGTTCGGCCTAACGACTGCTAATTGAGGAATTTTTTTGAAATTGGCTCACAACCGACTCAAGAATTGCCTTGAAATCGGTTCAAAACCGATTAATATGATAGAACCAAAAACCAAATCGGTCAAGGTCAGTTGTCCGATTTTTCACCCAAAAAAGGAACAAATCGTTGCGAACCAACCTGGAACTGTCAGGTGAGGTTAGTTGGATTTGGTTCTCGAGTTAAATCAGTCCGGCTGCTCACCTTTAGAGGTGATCAATGATCTGATGACCCATTAGGCCCAGCGAAGTTTGGTCTTCGCGAAGAGCAAAACGCGAGGGTCCGGCGAGCAAATCCTTCGGAAGGCTCACCGACTTGCGCAAACTTATGCAACACTGATAAGATTATTTAGCATGATACTAGATTTGACCTGTCCATTAACCAGGCCTACAATCAATTAGTAGTGCATTGAGAGCCTGTTTCATCTCCTACATTTATTTATATCATCTACGTTACTGCCAATGAGTACAGTGCAGGAAATTGATATATTAATAGAAAAATATCAAACATAAATGCTACTTCTTGACAATTTTGCACTTCGGAAAAAAAGTACTATTTTCTTCCTGGCCATATTTACCAAGATCGATTATTTATGGTAGGCAACTACTAGTCCCGTGGTGTTGAATAGGCATGAAAGCGAACGGCATCACTTGTCCTTTTTTTTTTAATAAAAGTAATATATATTGTTATAAATCTGAATATTCTCATCAACCTAAATAAATTAAGGTCTTCTCTTGAGAACATCAAAGCCCATTCACTTTTAGAAAGAATGGAAAATTAAGTCAACTTTTGATAATACTCTTATTAATGAAGTGAGTCAATGGGAGAAATCTCTTAAAAAGAATAAAGAAAATTCATATATAAATAGCGATTAAAGCGAAACAAGAAGATGAGAAGATGGATGAAGAGATACATAAATTATTGAGAATTATATTCGTAAGGATAGATATTTCATCCAAATGAAAGAAAAAAATAATATGAGTACATAAGAAATTACAATATTATGTGTATTAACTTAGAAAGTTAAACCATCAGTCGCTAATTACCAGAGTGAATTATATTTTTTTCGAAAATATTTTGCCATATTTTTGCAAATCCATGTTGGGTATGCTAGCTCTAGTAAAAAAAGCATAATACGGACCCATGATTACACGTTAGTTAGTGATTGCCGGTTCTCAAAGCCAGTCTCTTGAGAAATATAAAAAACTGCTTAGTTAATCTGTTAGGATTAGTACGATAGAATATGGCCATGAAGATTGCCGTAGATAAATCAAGTGATTAGAAGTCAATCATCATTAGTAGTTGGAATTGTGCTGTCGATAAGTGAAATTTATCCATAATTTCTTTTTTGTTAGAATGTCTCTGTGTTCTTATTTATCCCCTCCTTTTCTCAAGGATTTTGTTTATGTGTATTGCTCCATTTTGCTCTTATTAATGACCGAGTCTTTTTTACATCCATTATAATTTGTTGATACAAAAGTCCGTATAACTCAACCTATAGCATGTTTGGCTGCAGTGATGACTACAAGTTGACTGCCAATTACAGGGTAATAGCAATTACAATATGGTTGTAATAGTCATTCCGTATTACCCCTGTTTAGTTTTTCTCTCGATCAGTCATCAATCTTAGATTATTAATTTTAATATTAATTCTAACTAAATTTATTTATAGTATTCATGCAGTGATAAGGTCAACTAATTAATGCCTAAATTGCCATGTTATTTTTGCTTTTTATTTTTTATTTTTGGGGGGCTGGGGGGGCGGCTCTTCATGTAGGTGCATCCTAACTCTTATGCTCTAGTCGTGAGCACCGAGAACATCACCGAAAATGCCTACCTGGGCAATGATCGCTCCATGGCCCTCATCAACTGCCTGTTCCGCGTCGGCGGGGCTGCGATCCTCCTCTCGAACCGGCCGTCTGATGCCCAGATTGCCAAGTACAAGCTCCTCCACACCGTGCACACGCACACAGCCCGCTGGGACCGCTCCTACCAGTGCATCTTCCAGGAGGAGGACCCGTGCGGCAAAGTGGGCGTCACCATCACCAAGGACCTCATGACGGTGGCGATCAATGCCATCGAGGCCAACATCGCCGAGTTCGGCCGCCTCGTCCTCCCCATGTCGGAGCAAATCCTCTACGCCATGAACTGCCTAGTGAGGCGCTTCCACATGGCGAACGTCGAGCCCTACGTGCCCGACTTCAAGAAGGCTGTGGACCATGTGTTCCCTCACGTGGGCGGCAAGCCAGTGCTCGACGAGCTCGAGAAGAGCCTCGGATTGAGCGAGGCCCACATGGAGGCGTCGAGGATGACGCTGTACCGTTTCGGGAACACCTCGAGCAGCTCGATCTGGTACGCACTGGCGTACGCCGAGGCCAAAGGAAGGGTGAAGAAGGGCGACCGGGCGTGGCAGATCGCATTCGGGTCCGGTTTCAAGTGCAGCAGCGTGATGTGGGAGGCAATCAGGACCGTCAGTGGTGGGGAAGCGAGCAACCCGTGGACGGATGAGATCGATGGGTTCCCCGTGGACACAAAGAACATAGAACCGATTCCTTATTATTTCGAGCCATCTAAGAAAAAAGAGGTATGATTTTCAAGATGTAGCGATATATATTATGCTATATAGCATATGATTATATTTGGGAGGATTATTTTTCAGAACCAATGTTTAATCCGGTGGTCCTTGAACACTTTTTTCATTAGTAGTATTTACTGGGTTTTGTTGCTTGTTGTAGATGGTGTTGAGGCACTATCTCTTTTTATATATTTCTTATTGTGTGGCTACTCTGAAATCATATCATATTCCTTTCTCATAAGAAAGTAATACTTTTCTTGATTGGATATTTGAATCTTTCGATTATACAAATCCAACTTTACGTGAAATGTGCTAAGGAGATTGGATTTGTAAAAGGGCAAGGACAATCAGCTTTTAGTATTCTGATTTCAAATGCCTAACTCAAGTGATTTTTCATGAGCTCGGCTTGTCACTGGAAATGACTTTAGGTACTTATGGGGGAGCTTGGACAAGGCCCTATAGACATAATGCCCAGTCCAACTCAACTAGGCCTGAACCAAGCTCACTCAGCTCGCACATTTCTTATATTTCCTTTAGCAGAAGGGCAAGCTCAGGCAATACATTTGGCCCTCTTCAAGGATCCGGCCTGGTTTAGTCCGACCATCGATCGGCTCTATTCAGATGCATTGACATACCCTAGCTATGCAAATATGCCAAGTACGAGTTATTATTTTCTCATTTTGTCTGTAGAGATGTTTTGTGAGCATGACCGAAATGCTGGAGTACGATCAATTCTTCAGTCTGCCGCTTCTTAGCAACCGTGCCACTAGCCAAAACCATCCAAACCGGTCATATCCGCTATCTTATCAAACCGATCAGACCGGCTTTTCACTTGTTTACCAACTTCTGGGAAAATGAAAAGTGGGCACTACTACATTGGCAGCTTTCAAACACTATCAATAAAAAGCAAGCTCTGCCTTTTACAACTAGATTCTACCTCTTCCAAACGATCAAGGTGAAATTATAAAGAGCAATTATTCCTATTGCCTTTACGCAACTTTCCTCTTGTATGGTGAAAGCATAGCTTGGTACTACATCACCAACATGATTTGATCTCAAATTAAGAGCTATCCCTATTGAACTCAATTCAAATTCTACGGATCTGATTTCCATTACCCGATTGCTATAGGATTAGTATGACAAAAGGTTTCGGAAGGCCCCTCTTTCATGATATCCTTGAATGTGATCAATTTGATTCAATAACCCCTGATGAGCTTATCACAGGTGAAAATAACTGCCTACTGGCAAAATCCGTGCATCAATTACATGGGAGGGTCAACCGAACTAAAGGTCCGGCAATTAGCTCATCGCAATATTAAAATGAGCAAAAGTGCCTCCTGAAAGGCGTGAAACGTGCACGCATTCATCGGCCGGCAATGAGCTCAGGGATTTATTAGATGAAATTATAAAGTTTATAGGGCTTTTTTCGAACAAATTCAAGTCTACGGAGAATTTTGATGAATGAGTCCCATTTACAGGAGGATTTTTCAAAAACAACACATGAGAACACTTAACTACGAGTCTGAAATGACATTTTTACAAAGCTTTCGATCCAATACAGAATCTGGCTCTAAACTGAATAAAACTATCCCGTTGAAGGTAAACATAGCCACTGACTCATTCCAAAACTGAAGCATATGCACACCAAATCGAGAAGCAATAATTCACAGGAGATATATACTGAGTCCTATAAAAGTTGAGGGGATGTCTCAAATTTAACTACCATGGCTCTGTGGAAAAACTGTTCTCTTGCCAAATTCCTAACTTGCCTAATATAAATCTCAAAATTCATAGCCCCTTCATCAACTGCTTTATCCAATGCATAAATAGTATCCTCTATAGACAGATCTGCAGCCAAACACTGGAGCCTCAACCTGGACTCCTCATCAACTCCTTCAAACACATCATCTATGTCATCGTCCCCCATGGCCATGGCCCGTTTGGGGTCGTGGACTTTGAGCCAGTTGATCAAGACATCGGCTTCCTTGGCCAACCGCGCCACCCTATCCCTCAATTCCCACCTCTCGCGCTTGAGCCCTTGGACTATAGCCGTCACGATCTTAACCCGCTGGTCCATTTCCTGTTGCAAGGCCAGTAGCTTCTCGATCTCCTTGTCGGTCTCGGACCTCAAGGCCATGGTGTCGTAGTGAAGCATCCCCTCAAGGCGATCGAGTGCCTCCTTCTTCGAGACGACGGAAGAGTGGGTGAAGGGGCTAGAAGTGGCTGAATAGGAAAAAGGGTGGTCACGAGAGAAAATCTTGACAAGGTTGTGGACAAGTTCCTTGAGGTTGTACCTAGGGAATTGCCAGGTTCGGATATATGGCGACGTGGTGAGCCCCGAGGGGTCGACGAAGGGGTGGTCATGGTGTATCGTCGGCGAGGGGGCCATGCCCGTCAGGCCCACGAACACGATTGGGGCCACGTAAGGATAGTTCTCATGGAGCCAGATGGTGAGGGGGACTTGGGGAGAAGAGCTGGAGATATGGACCGTGCCATGGGCATTGAGGAGGTTCACGATTGTGCCATCATCGTGGATGTAGGTGTCCATTGACGGGCTGAGGTTGGGGAAGTCTTGAAGGAGTGAAAGCATGTCTTTTCTTATGAGCCATTTCTGGTCAGGGTCTGTGTAGGATAGCTCAAAAGGGCCTGTGCACCATAGCGCTGCTTCTATGAATTGGACTAGAGATTGGGGTGCCATTTTCACAGAGAGAGAGAGAGAGGGAGGGAGGGAGGGAGGGAGGGAGAGGAGAGGATTGGTTTTGGATAATTGTTTGGGTTCTTTTTTCTGTTTGGTGTGAAGTTTTCGATGCGTGTGGATTGATTCAAACACGAAGATTATAATTACAAGAAATTTCAAGTCGTTTTCATGGATTAAAGAAAGACCTTCAACAAATTGCAAGTCAACTATAACAAAAAAGGCTTTAACCAAAAAAAAAAAAAAGGTCACTGTTGCTTGTTGTGGTGGTGTGAACATTGAATAATGCTGAAATTGAAAGGTGAACATTGATATGAGTCGATAAAAACAATACCGTGGACAAAAGGCATTTGTTGTTTTAGGGTGTTGCTTTGTAGTGCTTTGCTCACGTCAATCCCATTTTTTTTTTTTTTTTTGTCGGTCACGTCAATCCCATTGATTTGGGCGATTCTCAATCCCTTGGGGATGGGTTTAGCAAAGATTACCAAATCACGAAAGAATGGTTTGGTCAACCGCTTCTTCTCATGATAAATGCAATAGAGGCCAATAGGGACCTTTTCATTTATATAGTTTATCTTCGGGAGAAGAACACTAAAAGTGTTAAAAGTTGTGTGTGTCCTTCACTCTGGTACTAAAAATTTCTTTTGGATCATTTAGGCTCCATTCGTTTTGCAAAAAATATAGTGTTTTCGGAAAATATTTTTCAAGAAGTTATTTTTCAAAAAAATGTAATTATTTTTTTGTGTTAAGATAAAATCTCAAAATGAAGTGGAAAATATTTTCCACTATTCAATAAGGAAAATCTTTTCCTCCATACACTCTTTTTCATTTATTTTATTTTTAAAATCGATTTTTAATTATTTTTTCAGTTTTCAATTTCTTTTCTTTTTTTCTTTTTCTTTTATTTGTTTCCCTCCTCTTCTTCTTGGCCGGTCGCTGGCCACAACGACGGTTGACAACCTACCATAGGTGAGCCTTGAGTTCACGGCGAGCAAGATGCTCGCCCACCGCTCTCTACTCACCATATTGGCGAGTGCGAGTTTCAAGCTTGAGGCCGAGGAGCTCGGAGCTTGCCGAAGGTGGGCGAGCCTAATGCTCGTTGGCGAGCTTAAGGCTCACCTATGGCTGGTCGTTGGTTGTCACCATGGCCTATGATTGGCCATGAAAGAAGAAGAGGGAAAACAAAAAGAAAAAGAAAAGAAAAATAAAAATAATTCAAATTTTAAGAATATATTAGAAGAAGAAGAACAAGAAAGGGGAGGAGGAAGTAAGGGCTTGTAGAGGCATGAGATAAGAGAGACTTAGTGAAGAAAATATTTTCCACTTTTAAAGTAGAAAACATTTTCTATTAGTTTAGAAGACTATTTTCCCTTCATGGAAAATGTTTTCCTAAAGCAATTCATTTTCCGTTAAACGAATGTTGGAAAATTCGGAAAACATTTTCTTAGAATTTATTTTCCGTGAAACAAATAGAGCCCTAAATGCTCTTTTTTTTTAAACGATCTTTTTAGTTTCAACTCTAGTCTATTTGGTCAGAAATCCGATATGGCCTTTTTTTATTAGTTTCTTAAGTCGATGTGGCTCACCAAGGAGTTCAGTCAACAACTAAACCTTAAAACAACACCGTCTAGTGCTTTTCCCTAAATGAGAACCCCAAATCCACAAATTGAAAGATAATTTCAAACCCTAAGCTGGCCATTGAACTAGCCGTCTTCATGCCTTACTCAATGACCCAATCTCTCTCTCACCCTCCCTTAGTCTCTTTTTCTCTATGACCACTAAGCAGCGCTAAAGAACAGTTTAAAAAAAAGAAAAAAAGAGCTCCATCATCAGGTAATTTCCTCAGACACCTAGTGGGCATATGGTGTTCCAGGTAAGGAGACAAATCAAGAACAGAGGCAGTGCACAAAGCGTTTCGAACGGACCGAGACATGAAAGCAAGCGGGGACAACAAACATGGAGTTGGTCTTGGCATGTGACGCAAAGGTGGGAAGCCAATCCCAGGCCTTGCTTCAAGGGACGAATGTTTGGGAAATCAAGCCTAGCCTTCCTATACTCCGTCATAAATCTCTGTTAGGGCTGGTTCCACACGATCTTTGGGCACTCACTAGAGGCTCTGTCGTCGGTGGTGGTGGTCACCGCTGTCATCTCTCTCTTCGATGCTTCCTAAATATGGTGACGTAGGGAACTGAAAGCATGTCGTGCGACGTCATTTTGGACGTCCGAGCCACGTAGGTTGTGCAATGTTTTTTTTGTAGTCCACGGGGACTATATTTTTAAAAAAAATTGCCAAGTCATTTTAATAAATTAATTATAAATGTCATGTAATCAATTTAGCTTGAATTTCTTACCGGTGGCACTTATTGGTAGCACTTAAGTGATCATTTTGCTCTAATTTGGCACTTAAATGGCCTAAATTTTTTACAATAAAGTGAGCACTATACATAACTTTTGGCACTTCTAATATACTTCTCTTATCTGTCTTCTTTCTTCTGAGGAAAGGAAAAAAGAATTTCGAGTGGCGATTAAATAATGAGTCAATCTGGCGCGGAAATTACGTGGTTAATATTTTAAATTCGTTTTGAACTCAATGTTATAACGATGTTACCACCGTCGTCTTCTTTCCCGCGAACTCCAGATGTTACATTTCGATTTGAGGATTGAAAGACGTGAAGTAAAATTAGTCCTACAGGAGCAGCAGCAGCAGGAGGAGGTGTAGGAGCAGAGGAGGGGAGGGGAGGGGTGGGGTTGCAAAGCCTCGATTCGAGACAAATTCGGTACTTGGAAATGAGGCTTTGCCAAACCTCTGGGCATTTTTTTCTACCGTCAAGACTAAACTCTAGGGCATTTTTGGGTCTCTGCTTGGCTATCTCCTTTGTGATTCACCAACATAATTTTGGAAGTGGACTCGCAAGCTTTGCTGGAGATGTCAGAACTTCGCCGGCGATAGGGTCTCTGTGGTGATTATGACGTATATGCATATGGATATGGAGTTCGATCCTCAATTTATTTATTTATTTTTGGTAGGTGGTCCATATTTATAGAGAAAGTAATCGGTGTGCTCATTGGTTAGCAAACTATGCTCTGCTTACTAGTACGGAACATTATTTAAATGACACATCGCCTAATGAGTCGTTTCTTTTATTGTTAGGTGAAGGAATAGGAGTTAGTTTCCCCAGCAGTTATCATGAAATCAACGACTCTGGCCCTCTTTTGTTACTCAAAGAAAATTTTGGTCAACGGCAAAACTATGTGACGCATATATTGTCTAAACAACTAGGATACACATTAAGTTGCCAAGAACTTTACTAGAGATGACCTTGGCAACTCTAATTAAATAAAATCTATGACTTTGGGTAAATTATTTCCTATAAATTCGATGTTGAAGCTTCCAATTCGTCCATGAATTTGACCCTTTCTTTGTATGCATCTCTCGAGAAGGTGATTGCATCGTCTATCAAATTATGTGATCGATATCATCTGAAGCTTTAATTATGTAGGTCCCTACAAGATTCATGGACCACGAAATATCTTTTCATCTCAATGAAGCGTTTTTATGTGGAAATAGCCTCTTCGCTCAATGAGATTGGTCTGGAAGCTCCCGTATTTTCCCTTTTGGAAGACTTGACTTTTTGAGACTAAGACCATGACTCGTTAATTTTAAGCATGAAACCATGCATCAAACCGAATATATTAATTCCATTGCTAATATGACTGTTGATATTATCGCAATCATCCGTGAAAGAATAGTGAAACGTCATAAAAAATGTATGAAGAGCGTCCATTTGAATTAAAAGAGAGCTGGAGATTTCATTCGGCCAAAACATAAATTCCCTGTTTACAAGATCGGAAGACTACATCAATACATTCGCAATTGTCATTTTACTTTATGTAACGGTAGGTCTATAAATGATCACAATGTTCTGTTGCCAACAATGTAACACAAACAATATAGGATGATAAAAAAATTAGTTTGAAATAAATCTGTCACAAGTATTGTGACATTTTCAATTTGACCCCTATCTAAAGAATAGAATTACAACGGTAATCAACAAATCATGGAAAAGTAAGGGATAGTCACCTTAGGATAAAAATTCAATTTTACATCAGTGGACTGTGAATTTTCGAAAAAGCGGAAATGGCCCGCGGTCGAGGAGTTGTGAGGACCCAAGCCATGGACAGGCCTAATGGGCCTCACACCCATCAGGGATTGCCCAAGTGAGTCCATCAAGGCCAACTAAGCCCACAATTGATCTTTTGGAAGCTTGTACATTAATTATCCATATTCATGAATAGTGTTTTATATTAAAATTTGATTAAATCCCTAAATTACACCTTCTAGAAGCTTGATGGCTTAATGAGACAAGGATTGTTGTCTTCCAAGGGAGGGGTTGGCGCCAATTGAAGAGGGGAAAAGGAAGAGACCAACTTAATTAGCTTCTTTAGTTCATTTCCATATAGAGCACATGCTTGAATCTAGCATTAATTGAAGAATGGATAGGAAGATTTTAAGAACTTTTGGTGGCCATTCAAAGGACTTCGCCAAGAGTAATTTAAGGGATTTTGTACTAAGCTCATGAAGACTTTGAGGAAACTTGGAAGAGAAGTTCCTTTCTCTCACTCATTATCTCACTCTCTCCCTCATCTCTCATTCTCTCACTTGTGGCGCTCTCTCTCTCTCTTTCACACCCTCACCGTTGACCCCTTCCTCTCTCTCAAACACTCTCTCACTCTCATGCTCAAGCGCTCTCTCTCTCTCTTGCTATTCGTTGCCACGCCGTGACGCCCTCCTTGCCATGTCGTGATACTGCCATTGCCACCCAAGGCCGAGCCCCTCTCCTTGCCGTGCACCTCACCGCCATCTCACACCATTCTATTTGCCGCGTTGCATGCCATTGCCACTTTGTCCACCATGGTGAGCCACTATGCCGTTGTTGTCGTCACCGCTCGCCATCAAAGCTTGAAAGCCGGTCCCATGAGTGGCTTCCTAAATCTTGATTAGGATGATAGTTACGCTTGAGATTAGGGTTAGGATTAATGTTAATGATAGTTAGATTAAGAGATAGATGGATTAGGTGATAGCATATTTTGAAAAGTAATAAGTAATTGTGATTGCTTATCTTGAAAAGTCATAAGTACTAATGATAGCTTATCTTAAAAAGTGATAAATAATTGTCATAACTTATCTTGAAAAATGATTAGTAATTGTGATAGCTTATCTTGAAAAGTGATAAGTACTAGTGATAACTTATCTTGAAAAGTGATAAGTAATTGTGATAGCTTATATTGAAAAGTGATAAGTATTTGTGATAGTTATTTTTGTTAGGACTAGTACGAGCACCTAGAGAGGGGTGAATAGATGATTAAGATGATTTTATAAAACGTAACAGAATGTATAGACGATTTATTTGATGATGGACAAAGAGATTAAAAACAATAATCGATGTAAGTGAAAGCAATGTAAAGTAAAAGGATTAGGGATAGAGAATCAAGACTCCAGATTTATAGTGGTTCGGCTTAGACCAAGCCTACGTCCACTCTCCCACACGGACAGCCCTTTTGGCTGGATTTCACTAAGAATCAAAAAGAGAATTTACAATCTCACACCCTTGATTCCACAGTGTAGAGACTTTACTACACTTCCTCAAGGTCTCACCAAACTTCAGTCTCTCTTTTGATTACAAGTATAGCTCGAAAAATAAGATCACAAAATAACAAAGAGATTCAGACTTTGGAATTCTTCTATCTAACACTCTTGAACAACTTGAGTGTCTCCCTTAAATACTTCTTCGTGCCTTCAATACCGTTGGCACCTTCCAAAGAAGTTCTTCCAATCAACCCGTTGGACAGAATCAATTTAAAGAGATCTCGAGCTCCACAAGGAAAATGACGATAGCCCATCAATCCTGCTCGCCCATACAATCAGGATCTCGGTTTCCATAAGTAGAACCTTCCAAGTAAAAGTTGCGAATCTAGATAATCTAGATTATTCGAATACGAATAAAAGATCTTGAAGTGCTAAATCCAGTCGTGAGATATTCCTTAACCGTTGGAATCAAGAACCACACTAGATATAATCGAATAGAAGTTTAACTTTGTCGGTCCGGAAACCGTCCATGAGAGTAGACTTTGAAGCTTGAGTCCTGGAGGTCTTCAAACTTTTCAGTAGAGTCGCAAGTCTTGGACCAAACCGATGGAAATGTTTTGTCGACTTCAAAATACCTTAAGAGGATTTTTCTAACAATTTTGAAAAATGGTAAGTACCTATGATGGCTTATCTTGAAACTTGTGATATCTTATTAGAAAAGTAATAAGTTATGTTGATAAGTAAACCCATGGTGTGATATTGTGTGGAATTGAGGGGTGATTGCCCTGAGAAAATTTAGCAACCTTTGTTCTAAAGTATTTTTTGAAAAGAAAATTTAGAAAGACATGATAGGATTGAATCATAAAGTACCACAGTGAGATATTAAGTTTTATGTGTTTGCATTGATAGTAGGAGAATGAGATTATCGTATGACTATTTTGATAGATAAATAATCAATGGGTGACACGTGGGATTATTTTATGGCATTTTTTAGTGTAAAAATTGCTAGTATATAATATGCGAGCACTAAACACTCTTGCATTAGCTAAATTGGAAGATAAAAATTGGCTTGAATGATTATTGTGCTCGTGTGATCACTTAAATTGGTCCATACTCTTATGACTACAAGGGACGATGCTCGATGGATTTCGAATGCCTAGCGGAGGTCCGAATGCTGCTCGCGGATGGATTTTAGAACGATACTTTTAATTGAATGCCATCTTCGAGTGAGGGAAGAGATCGCCGGTGTGAGTGTCGTTCGTGATCGAGAGCGGTCTTAATAATCTAGATTCGTGTGGATGTATTGTGCATGGAAGTGATAATAGTTATATCTGGATTATTATTCGTATTTGTCATGTGCCCGTTGGAATTATAGACTCACGTAGAGAATTATTTATGTAATTATTGAGTATGTTGTTAGGGTGACTTACTCATTTCATGTTTATAAATGATGTTTATAAATGATGCAAAGCAAAGGCTTTGCTATTGATTAAGCCGCATGTATAAAGTGCCTCCAAGGCAAAGTGCTCTCTTACGCGAGGTTTAAGGAGCTTACTTATGAATTCTTTCACTAGTTGTAGTTTAAATTTTTTAGGCCCTAACTATGGACAGTCCATTTTGTCATATGCATTTTGGGGTGCCTGTAGATTAGGACACCGAGGTGATCCCCTTCCTATAGAGGGGATTGCATTGTATACAATAAGTTCGTGACCACCATTTGGGTGGATGATGGGCTAACAAACCCGGTGCCCCACTGTTTTGTGGCATGGTATGTATATTTCAGAGGGGAGCTCTCCGACCCTCTTTGAGGTTTTGATAGGCTGCCTGGTGGGGGATCTAGGAGTGCCATATAGGACCCCATGGTAGTGGACATCCCCACAGCTTCGTCATAACCCAGAGTCGAACCTAGACACAGAGTCCAATCCTAAGCCCGAGCCATGGTACTACGACATGGACAATACTAGGCACGTAGGGGAAACACCATTTTTTGAGGTCACCTTTGTAGGATAGAGGAACTAGGCTAACCCCCAACCCCTTTTTGGTAAATTGGAAAGAATCTGTGTTGCATACATGTAATTATCAAACTTCTGATGTAATAAGTTGATGTATATGTATTTATGCATGAAAGTGTTTGTTGATATGTTTTCCTTTCTATCCCTATGAGAAGTTCATAAACACCATCTAGGTGGACGAGGGGCTGACGACCCAATGCCCCACCGATTTGTGGTGTGGTACATATGGTTCGGAGGCGAGCTCTTCAGCCCTCTTTGGGGTTTTGACGAGTTGCTTGTCAAGGGATTCGATGGTGCTATCTGAGGCCCCATGGTAGTAGATGTCTCCAACAACTCTGTCGCTAACCCAAAGTTGGACCTAGACATGGAGTCCGATCTTGAGCCTGAGTCATGGTACAACGACATGGACATGTACTAGGCACATAAAGAAAATATCACTTTTTAAGGTCGCCCTCATACGATAGAAGAGCTAGGTTAAACCCCCAACCCCTTTTTGGTAAATCAGAAAGGATCCGCATTGCAGACATGTAATTATTAAAGTTCTTATGTACTAAGTTGATGTATATGTATATATGCATGAAAGTGTTTGTTGATATGTTTTCCTTGCTATCCATATTGGTGTATATGATTTGGTGGAGTTGATTCTGCTTCCCCTTGCATTTAATCGAAAGATAAAATGAATGGGTCAACAATGCCTCTTGGGATGTCACAATTAAATGACTAGAGGAAAGAAGAGATGCCTCACGTTTGAGGATCAGGGCATGGTAAGTATACCGATTTGGTGTTTTTTTTTTTATTAACCCTAACTATTAAATTATAGCCTTAATTTATTATTACAACCAAATGACTATTGGTGATATAACCCGCAAATATGCTGGCTTGGCATTTATTTATATTATTGATGCAAAAGTGAAGTTTTGTCTCACTTATTAAGCAGTCCCTCAACATTCATATATCAAATAATAGAAAGTTGAAAAAATAAGAAAATGATTATAATTATGACGTACAAAATTATTTTAACTAAAATGACATGCAACATGCAACCTAACATGCGAACTATATGTCACGCATCATTTATTAAATGACCTAATCTAGTGATAGGAAAAGATTAATGCAACTATTCTAACATTTTCACATTTAGATGACGTGCAATGGATGACCTAATTCTACATGACATGTGAATAATAATTTTTATGTTTTCTTTTATTTTTAATAAAATTTCGAAATTAAATTTACTCAATAATTAAACATGCAATTTAAATTAATGAAAGGAAAAACTAACATCCTAAATTAATTTATTTTTTTGGATTTTTATTTCAAAAATTCGAAATAAATAAATTTCCTATTCTAAACATGCAAAATAACCCTAAAACAAACAATATTCTAACATGAACCTAATTTAACTCAAATATATATATATATATATATATATATATATATATATATATTTGGGTTTTCTTTTACGAAAACAAAATCGTCTCAAACAACACGACAGCAAATCAGACAAGATATGATTGATATCTATATAATAAATTGATTAATCGTATCTCGCGCATGTGATCGGATCAGTCAATTATTAACAAAATTGTAAATCGTATCTTGAGCGTGAGATCGAATTGGCGATCTTTCCGTATGATTGCGAATCATATTTCGGGCGTGAAATTGGACTATCAATTGTATGCACGTTGTGAAATTAGGAAGATTTCCCAATTTGTGAGGGATCAAGAGATTTCTTGGATATGGCAATATCAATCAAACATTCAAAGAAAGATTGCGATATTACGAATTAGGCAGTGACATATATGAAAATCAGAATGATCGAGAGTCTTACCTAATTCACGATGTCACGCAGGTGACGTTTCCAAATTTGGATGGATGATGGGTCACGGGAATCACAGTGAGGAAGATCGACAATCCGTAGCATGCACGGTCGCTCGGTACTCGTCAGACGTTTTCCACAAGACCGAGTACTTTGGAATTCTATCCGAGAACTTCAGCTTCTTTTCACTTTTCTATTAAGCTTCACCTTTAAAAAAAAAAAAAAAAAAAACTTGGACAAATCTCACCGCTTCTTTTGTATTGGGAATACCCTCTTGTGCCCATTGAAGAATCCAGACTCGCCGATGTCGCCAAGAACCTGCAAAGGAAAAGTGCAAGCGTGATTGATGTGGGGATTGCCGCGACGGGTGGGCGGAGACGTGGGTGGCAACTCCAATGATCAATTTAGCTCAAGGGCAAGCTCGACAACAAGCTAATAAGCGAGCTCGGCAAATAATAGCGATGGCTCAGGTGACACCGGAACAACTCACGGTGGAGTACTTATCGGATGAAGGAACAGCTTGGCATTACGACTTCACTTGGTGATGATTAGAGGTGGCAAATGGGTGGGTCGGGTCGGGTATGGGTTGAGTCGAAAATGGGTCGACCATATTTTGACCAATTTAACCCGTTTTGACCCATATTCTTGTAGTGTAAATCATATGACCCATACCCGACCCAACCCATATTATCGAAACACATTAGTTACTTAAATAAAAACTTCACACCAAATTTAAAAAGTAATTAAATAAATAAATGTGAAAAACCTTTAAATTAAAATACTTTTGAAGAACTCTTAATAAGAAAAAGTTTGATGAGCTAATAATTGACATGAAAATAATATTTGTTTAAAACAAATCTTCTTGAATGCAAGAATGCATAGCTTCTTAATTGTAATTGTTTTTAATTTTGGATGATTCATTGATTTTAGTTCACCAAGTTAAAAATTACATTATAATGTTTTGAATTTTTATTTATCAATCTAAACAAAGCATCGAGCTTTATTTAAAAGTACTTCTCCGGTATGAATATCTATCTACCAAATATCATTAAAAAAAAAAATTTTTATTATTTTAAATTTTTTTGAAATTATTATTATTATTATTATTATTATTATTATTATTATTATTATTATTATTATTATTATTATTATTATTATTATTATTATTATTATTATTATTATTATTTATTTTATTTTATTTTATTTTATTTTATTTTATTTTATTTTATTTTCTTCTTTTCTTCTTTTCTCTTTTCTTTCTTTTTCCTCCTCCTTCTTCTCCATTGTTGCTCCGTCGACGGTGACCGGCCAAGCCGCAGCCCCGGCGAGATCAAGGCTCGCCCATCCGGGCGAGCCCAAGCTATCGAGCTCCGTCACGGTCGGTGAGCTCGGGGCTCGGCCGATCCAAGTGAGCCCGAGCTCCGTCGCGGTGGGCGAGCTCGCGGCTCACCAAATCCGGGCGACCCCGAGCTCGCCATGGCCGGCGAGCTCGCGGCTCGCTTGATCCGGGCGACCCCGAGCCCCCGTCGCGGCAAGCGAGCTCGCGGCTCGCCGGATCCAAGCGAGCCCGAGCTCGCCCATGGCCGCCGAGCTCGCGGCTCGCTGATCCGAGCGAGCTCGAGCTCCGTCGCGGCCGGCGAGCCCGAGCTCACCCATGGCGGCGAGCTCGCAGCTCGCTCGCAACTCGCTCGATCCAAGCGAGCCCGAGCTCCGTCGCGGCCAGCAAGCTCACGGCTCGCCAAATCCCGGCGAGCCCGAGCTTAGCCAAGGCCGGCGAGCCCGAGCTCGGCCAAGGCCGACAAGCTCGTGGCTCACCCGAGCTCCGTCGAGGTGAGCTACGGCGAGCGAGTGGCGGAGGCGGCGGAGGAGGCAAGCGGCGGAGGTGGGTCGAAAATCGGTCGACGAAGCCGAAGCACAAGCGTGAGTGTCGCTGATGCGTTTTTAACTTTTTACTTTTAGGTTTTGAAAATGGGTGAAAATGGGTCAAAACGTGTGACCCATTTTCGACCCATATAGAATTCAAGTAAAAACACTTTGACCCATTTTAGCTCGGCCATTACCTCTTCATGACCCATATACAACCCATAAGTGAAAAATATGGGTCTAAAAATGGGTCATGGACCATTTTGCCACCTCTAGCGATGATGGTCTTTGAATATTCAACTTTGACTTTCAAACCCCCATAGTCAATTTTTTTACTTGTCTTCCCTTGATGGTCTGTGTATATCAACTAGAAGAGCCGTAACAAAACTCGAGCGAATCGTCCAAAGAAAAAAATATGGCATTATAACAGCCCAACGCGAGGAAGATAGCCCAGTGGCAAAACCAGTCTAGTCATGCAAGGATGTCGGGACAAGGATCAACGGAACAGTATCTTGTCATGGTGTCGGGTCAAGAGATAGTATCACTCATTGGCATAGCGACAAGGAGCAGCTCTATTCAGCGTTGGACTCACGTCAAGAGCAGGGGTACCCAGTCACGGGAGTACGATGTCACGGCAGCAAAAGATGGCCAGCCTCGATGTCGTACAGGGATCCGTGGCTCAGTGGATTGGCGACAAGCTCGCGACCAAGAGGGCTCTTTCCCTCTTCTCTCCACTCCTCCATTGTGGCTCTCTATACTCTGGCCATATATTCAATGTGGCCTCGCCCCCTCTCTTGATCGTCATACTTTTATACGGCCGACTATGAACTTTGTAACAAAGCGAGAAACAGAAAAAAATCTATAGGGATTGAAGGGAAGAATTTCTGTGTTATTCTCTATTCAATGTAACACAATTCGTGTATTTAATTACAAGGATGAATCAATAAAAGGAAACTAGATATTCTTCTATTCTTCTAATCCTAAAATAGACAAGATTTACAATCAATTACAATTCGATACGATTTAGTGAATCATATCTTCCAACACTCCCCCTCAAGGCGGTGGTCGTATATGTCCAAGACGCCAAGCTTGCTTAGAAGATATGTATGTTGTCTCTGACACAAGGGTTTAGTGAATATGTCCGCGGGTTGCTCCAAGGTTTTGATTCCTCTTGTCTCGAAAATTCCTTCTTGAATTTTTTCTCGAGTAAAGTGGCAATCAACCTCTATGTGCTTCGTCCTTTCATGTAATACAGGATTTGCTGCAAGCTTGAGTGCTGAATCATTGTCACAAAAGAGTGTAGTCGGTCCTTTAACTTTCGTCCCGAGATCTAAGAGTAGACCCCTCAACCAAACTATTTCACAAACTGTCTTGGCCATGGATCGATACTCGGCTTCAGCTGAAGATAAGGACACAGTAGATTGCTTCTTTGTCTTCCATGAAAGCAATGACTCCCCAAACTTGATACAAAAGCCAGTGATAGATCTCTTGCTCATAGGACATGTAGCATAATCTGCATCGCAATAGGCTGTCATTTCCATGTTGCATCTTCGAGAAAGGAGAATCCCTAATCCTTGACTTGTCTTTAAATATTTCACAATCTTCAAAGCTGCATGCATATGAGATTGCTTTAGCTTGTGCATAAACTGACTAAGAGTCTGTACTGCATAGCAAATGTCTGGTCTAGTCATGGTAAGATATATAAGCTTTCCCACAAGTCTCTGATATCCTAGTGGATCCTCTAGCAATGGATCATTAGAGGAAGACGATATACTAGCATCATAGTCACGAAGTCGGTTTGGCATTCGCTCAATAGGAATAATAGCCGATCTGACCCTAATGACCCCTGCTTCTGATATAATTTCCATCACGAATTTCCGCTGACTAAGGGAGATTCCCTGATCTGAACGAGCTATCTCAATTCCTAAGAAAAACTTAGGTGGTCCTAAATCTTTAATATGGAAGGTGGAATGTAGATACTCTTTAAGTCTCTTTACAAAGAGAATCATCATTTCCCATGATAAGTATGTCATCAACATAAATCATCAAGTAAATAGATGACATACTTTTTGTCCAGGTGAATAATGCATAGTCATATTTGGATTGTTTGAATCCCGCAGCCATGAGTGCATTAGTAAATTTGGCGTACCATTGTCGAGAAGCCCGCTTTAGTCCATAGAGAGATTTGCGGAGACGACACACCTTAGACTCCCCCTGTCTCCGTAATCCTGGTGGAAGATCCATGTAGATTTCTTCATCCAGGTCACCATGCAGAAAAGCATTATGAACATCCATCTGATGTAACGGCCAGTCACGAAAAGCAGCAACCGAGAGAAATGAACGAACTGTGACATCCTTCGCCACCGGGGAAAAGGTTTCATGGTAGTCAAAACCTTCTCGCTGTGTAAAACCTTTAGCCACCAATCGAGCCTTGTATCGTTCAACTGAGCCATCTGCTTTGTATTTAATCTTGTACACCCATTTACACCCAATGGGTTTTCTATCAGTAGGTAAAGGTACAACATCTCAAGTGTGATTTTCAATCAATGCATGTAATTCAGCTGCCATGGCTTTTTGCCAACGAGGATCATCTCGTGCTTCATTATAACTATAGGGTTCTTGTTCTTCAGAAATACGGCTTATACAGCATAAATGTTCTGGTGATAGCCTATTGAATGAAACATAGGATGAGATAGGGTAACGAGTACCTGATGACCTCGAAGAACCACAGATGTAGTCTTTGGTCCAAGTTGGTGGACAAGTAATGCGACTAGGACGTCGTGACGGCTCATGTTGCATTGGTAGCTCATGTTGTATTGGAGGCAATTCCTCATTAGGACTTGCTTCTGAGATGTCCAGTGACTAAACTGGTTCTGCTATAGTATTCCTTGTTAATTGTGTTGGCTCTTCAGGAGGTTCTTCAATAGCATGACCCATAGGAATCTCAATGGGTGTTGAAGGAGATACTCCAGTTGATCTTGGAGGAGAAGTAATAATAAGTGTTCCTCCGGAAGGCAAGTCCTCTTCTAAGAATCCCTTCTAAGTTGTCTTGGTATCTTCAAAAGAAGGAGATAGGTTATGGAAAGGAAAATTATCCTCATGAAAGACAACATCCCTGCTAACAAGAAATTCTCCTGTGGATGGCACATAAACACGATATCCCTTCTTTAAGGCTGGATAACCCATAAAAACACATTGATGAGCACGGGGGGCCATCTTATCCTTACGTCCCATTGTAGTCACATAACATAGGCATCCAAAAGTTCTGAGATGACTCAGATCTGGTTTCTTTCCATACAATAGCTCAAAAGGTGTCTTTCCTTTCAGAATGCGAGATGGCATGCGATTAATCAAATATGCTGCCGTGACCACACAATCCCCCCAAAAGTTTTCAGGAACAGATGCTTGAAACTTAAGGGCACGTGCAACTTCTAAAAGGTGACGATGTTTTCTTTCTACCACACCATTTTGTTGTGGTGTATAAGTACAAGAACTCTCATGCAAAATTCCATTCAAGGAAAAAAGAGAGGCACACTCATTATTGAAGAATTCTCTACCATTATCAGTTCTAACCCAACGGATTATTTTCCCGAATTGAGTTTTTGACAAAGATAGAAAAGTTTTCAGATGTGAAAGAACCTGATTTTTAGACTGCATGAGAAATATCCATGTAGCACGAGAGAAGTCATCCACGATTGTGAGGAAAAACCGGGACCCATCATGATTCAAAGTATGGTAGGGCCCCCAAACATCAACATGTATCAAAGAAAAAATTGCATCTGCTCGAGAAGTGCTATTAGGGAAAGGAGCACGAGTTTGTTTTGCCATGGGGCAGATGGGACACTGAGGACAAGGAAAAGATGCACTGTGACCCAATCTTTTATGATTAAGAAAATTCATATCATTGGTAGCAGCATTACACAATGACTTATTGAGTGCAACAGAAGATAAATATTGTAGGAAATTCTCCCAAAAATACAGCCCTTGATTGACTCTACCCAAGCCCATCAGTTTGCCAGTCGAAAGGGCCTAAAAGAAACAGTTATCAGGATGAAATAGAATGTGACATGAATTTTCTTCACAAACTCGGGAAACTGATATCAGGTTGAAATGGAAATTAGGGACATATAGCACGTTTTGAAGAGTAATGAGTGAGCTAAGATTCACAGTGCCAGACATGATTACTTGAGTAGTGTTTCCATTTGGAAGTTGTACTGATATGGGGTGAGACAACTTTTTAACCTCAGAAAAGAAAGATTTATTGCAGACTATGTGGTCACTAGCACCTGAATCAATAATCCATGCATTCTATGAAATTGCATTCATCAGACAATAGGATGTACCTGTAAAGCTCGGTTTTTATCGAAGCATCTAATTTTTCAATGCCTCCATAAGTTCCCGATATTGATCATGGGTGATTGATTTTCCCATTTGTTGACCCGATACCTGAAAAACTGTCAAAATTTCCCTTTTTTTTTTCTCCTGGTTTTCCATGTAATTTCAGCAGTTTTCTATGGTATGGTGTGGCCGCTTACAATAATCACAATATAATTTACCTTTTCCTCGTGGCCCACCATTTTTTGCAGGCGAGGAAGACCTCGTTCATGGGCTGGAACACTTGCACGAGGTTGGGCCGAATGGTCGGCCCATTCGGATTATTGTCCAATCCACCGAGAAAGGCACTGCGCGGGCCGTCTGGCCCATTGAAGTTCATCCCACGCGAGCCGTCCGATCCACCAAGAATAGATCCTCGCGAGCCATTGGATTCATTCGCGCCCAGCATCAGACGTGAGCCGTCCGATTGATTAACGAACCGGGCCGTCGAAGATCCTTACAGTATGTCTAGGGTTCTCTTCGAAGAACCCTAGATCTGCCCCCGCCTCTCTTCCTCTCGCCGTGCTTCTGAGGAACGACGATGGCCTCTTGCTGCCAAAACGATTCCTTCTCCTCCCCTCCCATGATCCGCCGTTCGTTGCTGACTTTCCTCCTGAACGGCGAGTTGGTAAATCCGACCGAGGCTCGACATATGCTCCACGGTAAGAATTTGGGAGCAAAACATCTGGTAAGCTTCATTGAGGATGAGGAGGAACCTTGTCGCCTTCTCCCTCTCTCTCATGCTTCGTATCTCTTGTTGTATGACCGTCCAGGGCCGGTCGAATTTCTCTTTGACGGCCTCTAATTCATTCCACAGTGCCGAGAGTTTATTGTAAATCCCTGCAACTGTTGAGTTCCCTTGTTTCAAATCTGATATCTGCTATGTGAGATAGAAAATCTTCACTTGGTCGAGCTTTCCGTACATCTCCCTTATGCTTTCCCACAATTTTTGTGGGTCTTCTGTCGGTGAAAGTCCGGCCGCGACTTCGGTCGAGATGCAGTTTCCAATCCATGTTCTTACTAATTGGCTGCATCTCTTCCAAAGCCGCACCGATCTTCCGTCGAGACGGAATAGGAAAAGTCCCGCGAATTCGCGCGACCCTTCGTGATCGGTGCTCGCCGGAATTCGCGCGACCCTTCGTGATCGTTGTCGACGCCGGTTAACCGTTGGCTGATGATTTTCAGTTCAAATCCGTCAACGTTTGTTGTATAAAGTGGGTCGCCGGGGTTCCAACCGACTGCTAACAGGAGGGAATCGATACGGAAAGAAACCCAGGTAGGGATTTGGATTCTGACCCGACCCTATCGACCCGACTGCAGGCCCCGCATTGTGAAAACCCGGGTAGGGATTCGTTCCCATACCCGGTCCAGTCGATCCGCCCGTCTGCTTCGCGCCGATGGTTGAGCTTGCCCTGTCATTGGTCAGTGGGCCTCCATCGATTCGCACGTTGCCTTGGTAGCCCGGCAATGATGCACTGGGGCTTGGTCCCTGATACCATGGATAGGGTATCCACTGGTAAGGAGGCCCTGAGAAGGGCAACCCCAGATTGGTCTGAGCCTGAAATTGCTGCCATTACACGTGTTGCGGATGTTGCGCGATCTGACCTTGCTGCTGCCCTGATTCGGAAACCACAACAGAGGAGTCTAAGCTACCTAGATTTTGTGGCGTAGTGTCTCCAGCAGATTGGTCAACTGGATTTGCAATAAGGTCTTCTGGCTTTGTCATGATAAATAGAAATTGATTCCTTTGGCAACTCTTTTGCAGGTTGAGTTCTTCTGGAAACAATTGAAACTTCGATTCCTACGGCAACTCCTTTGAAGATTGGAGTTCCTTTATGAGGCAATCTGAGCGGAAGCAGAAAGAGGTCAGATTCCGAAAGGTCGATACCATGTAACAAAGCGAGAAACGAGAGAAAATCTATAGGGATTGAAGGGAAGAATTTCTGTGTTATTCTCTATTCAATGTAACACAATTCGTGTATTTAATTACAAGGATGAATCAATAAAAGGAAACTAGATATTCTTCTATTCTTCTAATCCTAAAATAGACAAGATTTACAATCAATTACAATTCGATACGATTTAGTGAATCATATCTTCTAACAAACTTCAAAAGGGGAAACATGAATATATGAAAGAGTGTCACGTATCTGACTTCCCTCTTTTGTGAGGGTCTATCTTTTTTCTTCTTTTTTTTCCACTTTTTCCTTCGTATGTATTGCAAATCCACGCGTCCTCATGGAAGAATCGTGTCCTTCTTTCCTTTTTGAAGAAAGACAGCTCGTTTACACAATGTATTTCCCCTCTTACATGCAACAAAAGTTCTTTTAAAAATTCCTTTCCATCTATGAATAATGCTAATCTTTTCATGCCCTTCCTTCGGTATCTTTGTCCGCATGTTTATATTCACTAGGTCAGCAAAAGAATTCTTTTGCCCCTTCTTTCTTTTTCTCCACGATTAACAGAATCAACCATGGCTTACTTGCTCCTTTTAAGCACACACGCAAGTACCTTGAGAATCATACCGATTGCTTGCTAGGTGACCAAAAGATTTCTTGATATCACTATCTGTGACATCTTGATTTTCGGGTTCTGTTTTCAATTGAATAAGTTGAGCTTTTTATCAATGCGCCTATAGTTCTTTTCTTTGAGTTGGCCACTCACAAGATAACTAGCCTATCAAGTGAAACCGTTAAAGGATTTTATTGCAATAGACTTGAGAATTCAACCGAGAATCAATTGCTCGACCGTGCTAATCTACAAGGGTCATTATGGCATTGTCAAAATCGATAAGAAATCAAAAGATAGGTCGATTCGGCGAGATATATGATCAAAGTGTGGGTGAGTCCCACGATTTCAAAATTCTCGTCGATCGGCACTAGGCGATTTTTCTGTCGTTTTAGGTACCCTATGCCCGTATTTGAAACCCCGAGATTTTCACGACAACCGAGAGTCGTCAATATGTCGAAGATGTAGATTGTGGCTAAAAAATAATTGACCACAAGTCAATTGCACCAAAAATTCCGAAAATGTACCCAGTAAGCTAGGTCACGCTAAAATCGCGCCAGATTGAAATTAATCGTGAATTTGAATCTGATTTCAGAAATTAAAAGTTCTGTCATGTCACGATTTATTTTAGGACCATCGACTTATCCTCTAAATATTTTTTATGCAAACCGAGATTTTTGGCGAAAATTCAAAATAGGGTCGTTTTTGTCCAAAAAATTCGGGGGATCATTTTTTATTTCGTTTTGGGATGCAAGTTGGTTCTATTGGTTGGGAAAAATGTCAATTGGGTGAGGCACCTTGGTTGAATTTATGGGGGCCGAATTGGATCCAATTTGAGAGAAATTGGTTGATTTGGGGAAAATGTTACAAAATTCGTATTCCATTGGTCCCCCTCACCTTTTGGACCATTTGGGATATGTTCTAGGGAGGATTTTGTGCACAAATTGGCTAAAGATTTAGCCAAACCTGGTGGGACCTTGCCAAGGGAGATGAGGATAGGAATGAAGACTTTTAAGGCCAAAGGGTCCCTCCACTCTTGAGCTGTCTTCCTCTTCTTCTTCTGTAGAATTTTCTCCATTTAGAGGCCATCTTGAGCTCAAAAGTTACGAGAAAAACCAAGCAGCCTCCCCTTGGCCTCGATCGCCCCCGAGCTCCCCCTACCGTCGCCGCCGCACGCCGTCACGCCCCGCCGCGTCGTCGTGCCACGCGTCCCCAATCCTACTCAAGCTACGCCACAGCTCCGCCAAACCTCCTCCAACGCCGTCCAACTCGCCAGAGCAGCCACTGTCGCCCCTACTCGCCGCTGTAGCCGTTCGCCAACCCGTCACTCAACTTAGCCCTTCAATCCCAACATCCAGAACCGAAAGCCTTAGCCAACTGTGGGCCTTCAAGGCCCATTTTGGACCCCTCTCGGGCCTCGTAGGGTGCCGCCGCTTCGGAGTTTGTCGCCCGTCTCCGCAACGTCGTCGCCGTGAATTCATCAAATCGCAAAACCAGTGAGTTTACTCACTAAACTCTGCTTAGGGAGTTAATTGTGCTTAAGGGTTGATTAGTTTAGGCTAAGTATGATTTAGGTGGATAATTAGAATGGATTAGTGATTTAATTACTCATTTATGCGTGTTAGGTGGTTAGATCGGCTTAATTAGCAACTAGATAGGTTGTATTATTTATCTAGATAGGTTCGAATTTTTGGGCTCGTTTCGGTATTTAATTAGGCTTTTCCGACCTAAGTTTGCATTTATGGTATTTATTAGTATTTATTTAATTAATTTTAGTATTTATTTAATTATTTTTTATCTTTCAGAAATTATACTTGGGATAGCCGATGACCGGAATTTCATGTTGATTGCAATGGTATGCTTGGTTTATTTAATTGAATTTGGAGAATTATAATTTTGGGTAATTATTCCAAAATTGAGTAATTTCGATATTTAATTGGAAAATATCGGGCGCTAGTCTAAGCGCCAAAAATATATTTATGGACTATTATGACTAGTAGGAATTTCTAAAAGAAATATATTGAGGTTTTGGCTCAAGCCAACCGTGCACCCACACATGACTATTTTATCGGGTATTTTCAATGTGGTGTTTTATCAGCTTAAGTGAGCCAAGGTCGTTTTATCAGCTTAAGTATATATATATGATCGTTGTATTAGCTTGAGCGAGCACGATCAATATTTCAATCAGCTTGAGTGAGCTAAGATCGTTTTATTAGCTTGAGTGAGCTATCTATCTATATATCACTTGAGCGAGCTAAGACCATATATTGCAAGCGTAGCGAGTAGTGATAGTATCGAGAGGATGGATATATGGTATCGTATGGATAGATAGTACTGTTGGTATGGACTTGAGCTAATTGACCGATTGATCGATGGTTCGATTTGAATTGAGTGGATTGGTTGAGTTCATGAACTGCATCGACTTGGGGAAGGAACCGAGGCAAAGGTAAGTCCGCTATCTCGTGTATGCTTAGGCAGCTTTTAGGTGTATTTCCTTCCTAGTCAGAGTTTAGGGGGTGAACTTGCTAAGACATTGTCTCATCCCATAGTGGGCTAATATTTTCAGGTCCTAAGATGGCGGATCCTCCAGGGACATCATGGTCGTCCCATAAGGGTCGAGCGAGTTTACAACTATCCTAATCCGGGGAAGTTTTGGGTCTATGAACTTGTAGTGACCACTGTCTAGGTCGAAGAGCGTCCACGTTATGTGTTACCTCATCGATTCAGAGCTTGGTTCCGCTATGGACCCAATGGTTTCAGGGTGGGTCCTCTCAGGTGTTTTGAAATCCCCACTGGGATAATCGATGCCTCTCTAGGGAAAGTGCTGTTGACCCTCCAGATGGTGTGGTGGAGAACCCAACGTCCCGTCCGGATCTGGTGGAGATTGAAGAATCGGCGAACGAGTCTGACTAGATGATCATAGGACAGCTCGTTTTGTGGATCGGCCTTTTGTAGACGTTTGTGAATATAGACTAGCTTTGTAAATGACCTAGTCTCTTTGTGTATAAAAGTGTATTGTGGTTTTCAAAATTTGTGGCCTTGCTTTTCTATCACATCTTTGTGTTGTCTGGGGATTTAATTATTCGCTTCCGCATGTGCATTAAAATGAATGGGTCGGCGACGCGGCCTGGGACGTCACAAATTAATCGACCACTGAGGGATGGGCACACGCTCGAGGATCGGGGCTTGACACTATCCTAGTTTGCCTCAATATTTCCTAAGATCAAGCTTAATTAGCGATTTTCACCTTGGCATTAAGATAGACCCATTTAAAGAATAATGAGTTTGGCCAAATTCTCCCTCCATTGATTCAAATCCATCCGTCGCCGGTCAATTGCAAATGTAATAAAAAAAATGCTCCTAAAACTATATGTTATGCAATTTAATTCTAATATTTTTGTTTAGGGGTTAAAATAAATCCCTAATTTTTAATGCGATAAATGACTAAACGGGGCGCCAAAATTTAGGTGTCAACATAGCATTTACGGGGTTTTGATTGCTTGTTATAGCTGGTGTTGAGGCACCATCTTCTATATAGTTCTTATTGTGTGGCTACTTTCGAATCATATCATATTGCTTTCTCACAATGAAGTAATATTTTTTCTTAATTGGATATTTGGAACTTTCGATTATACTAATCCAACTATATGTAAAATTGGCAATTTTAAGTAGGGGAAAGCAAAAGGAACTACTCAAATTGAACCAGACTTGTCTAGTTGTGGGTAGTTCTTGAGGACACCAATCCGGTTCTCAATTCCAGGGGAGGAATCGCCCACCCGGCCCAGAATGATATATATTATTTTAAAATTTTCTTACACATATGAAAAGACTAATGGAGGCCCTAATCCACAAGCTCTCAGACTCAGTCACTATGTCGCACTCCTAATCCCATTCGCTCTGAAGAAACGTCAAAGGCTACTGATCATTTTATGTTCTGATTCCTTAACTCTTCCTGGCTATTGTTGCTGCTTCTTCATCTTCGCATACTTCTTAGCTCTCAGGACTTTTATCACCTCTAAAATCGTTCATGAAAAATTTTAGCAGCTGTTCTTGCATTGAGCTTTTCATGAAGTTATTGTGACCAGATGAGAAAAACAAAATGAACACATCCTTATGATGTTCTCGATTAGCAAGTTTGTCATTTTGCAAAAGCTTTTAAGCAACAAGAATAAGAGGATGGTGATGATACCTTGTGAAGTAAGAAGGTGATGGAGCAGTTGTGATCAGCATTACGAAGTTATTGTGAGCAGTTGTGAATTGTGATCAGCATCAAAGAAAATTGGACAGAAACCCCCCAAGAACAGTTCATGCTTATCCACTTCCGACAGAGAATAAAAATGGAAGAAGAACATTAAAAGTTTTAAAAGTTGTGTATGGCGCATACTTTAATACCAAAAATTTTCATCCGCTTGTTTAAGTGTCAAATTGCAGAAAAAACAATCAAAAAGTGTCTTTGACGAGAATTTCCTGACAAATTAATTACATGGCATTTATAATTTAAACTTTAATAAACATGGCATATTATTAAAAAAAAAAATTAGTCCACGTGAACGTTCCAAATGACATCACACAATTATCACTTTTTAATTGAGATTGGCACCCTAGTGATCACTTTTTAACAACGACACTAAAGTGATATTTTTAATGACTATTGGAACTTAAGTAATCACTTTTAACAATAACTAGTACTTAAATTATTCATATTCACAATTTTTGGTACTCAAATAATCACTCATCAACTTGTCCACACGATGTCGTTTAAAGGCTTATATGCTGACTAGGCACACCTGCAAGTCATGTAAGATTGAAAAATTGATAAAATATGTTCACATCAAATTTTCGACGACACAAATTGGAGTTGACATTTAAATGATCTTTTTTTTTTTTAAGTGATACTTAGGTGATCCAACAAAAACTTTTGACATTAAAGTAAGGGTCGCATACAATTTTTGGCATTTCTAATGTCCTAGTAGTAAAATGGAGTCCTGAATTCGCTGCATATTGTGCATGTTGTGATCCGCATCATTATTTTTTCTTCAACCCAACATCCCTCGTGGCTAGTCCATGCAAATGGCATCTCTCTCTCTCTCTCTCTCTCTCTCTCTCTCTCTTCGCGCTATAATGAAACCAATGGGAGCCACCTGATCTTCAACTAAACAACCTCAGTTTCCCTATTTTATGTTGACATTGAAAATGCCACTGGTTCAATGCATTGAACCACTTGGAAACTAGCTAGACTGGTCGGTTCGATTCTCAATTCTAGAAACTAGGAACTGGTTCCGTTTCCTAAATGGGAACTAGACCATTCAATAATTGATCACTCCTAATTTTAAGTGATAAAAGTAGCCAGCTATTCAGATCCAAGCCCAATCATGGGCTCGGCTTGGTGGTAGAAATGATCTTAGTTACTTGTCGGCAAGCTTCGACAAGGACCTATAGACATAATGCCCAGTTCGACTCAGCTAGGGCCGAACCAAGCCCACTCAACACGCACATTTCATTTATTTCATTTATTTCTTTTTCTAGAAGTGTTTGGCCCGATTCAAGGGTCCAGCTTGGCTTTGCCTATCCATCGATCAGCTCTATTCATCTGCATTGATTTGCCCTAGCTATGCAATTGTGTCAAATAAAAGTTATTATTTCTCAATTTGGTTTGTAGCGATGTTAGATGAACGGGATCAGAATGTCAAAATACGGTTAATTCTTCATTCTGCTTATTAGCACCATGCCACTAGCTAAAACTAACCAAACCGATCATACGATCCAATCAAATCGTGTCGGACCAGGTTTTTACTTGGTTGCCAATTTCAGTGAAAATGAAATGTGGACACGACATTGACAGCTTTCAAACATTATAAATAAGAAAACTCTAAGATGTCAAGCAACCTCTGCTTTTTACAACTAGATCCTACCTCCTCCAACCAAACAAGGCAAAATTATAAAGAGCAATTACTCCTATTGCTTTTACGGAACTTTCTTCTTGTATTGTGAAACCGTCGCTGGTTACTGCGATACCGACATTATTGGATTTAAAATTCAGAGCAATCCCTATCTCAAACAAGCGCTTGATCACCATTACCTAATTGCCACAGGATTAGTCAGAGAAAAGTTTCAGATGCCTGCGCTACAGACAAAAAGAAAACATGGGAATTCCAAAAACCCCCAGAAGAGATGTTCATTTCTCAAAATTCTCCTCGCACTTGACCTTCATTCAGCATACCCCTGAAGGTGATCAATTTGATTCAATAACGCCTTGATTAGCTTATCACATGTAAAAAATTTCGCCGACTGGAAAAAACCCTCGCGTCAATTACATGGGAGGGTCAACCCAACTAAAGAACTTGCGATTAGCTCGCTGCAAAATTAAAACGAGCAAAAAATGCCCACTTCGAGGTTTTTCTTCTGACAAATATGCCTTACGAAAGGTACAAAATATGCATGTGTGCGGTCAATTTTTGTCACCCGCAATGAGCGCGGGGATTTATTAGATGAAAGTAATAAGTATATGGGAATTTTTTTTCGAGCTAAGTCTAGAGAGAATTTTGATGAATGCGGCCCAATTACTGGAGGATTTTACAAAAAATAAAAATAAAAATGAGAACACTTGATCGACTTGGTCAGGAAGCTTCATATCCAATACAAGATCTAGCTTTAAACTAAATAAAACTATTCCACTGAAGGCAAACATAAACATTGACTCATTCCAAAACTGAAACATATACACAGTAAACCGAGAAGAAAGAAATTACCAGAAAGATTATTATACAAAGTCCCGAAAAAGTTGATGGGATGTCTCAATTTTAACTACCGTATCTCTGTGGAAAAACTGTTCTCTCGCCAAACTCCTCACTTGCCTAATGTAAGTCTCAAAATTAACAGCCCCTTCATCAACTGCTTTATCCAATGCATAAATAGTATCCTCTATAGACAAATCTACAGCCGAGCACTGGAGCCTCAACCTGGACTCCTCGTCAACTCCTTCAAACACATCATCTATGCCGTCGTCCCCTGTGGCCACGGCCCGTTTGAGGTCGTGGACTTTGATCCAGTTGATCAAGACATCGGCTTCCTCGGCCAACTGCGCCACCCTATCCTTCAATTCCCACCTCTCGCTCGAGCCCTTGGACTATAGTCGTCACGATTGCAACCCGCTGGTCCATTTCCTGTTGCAAGGCCAGCAACTCCTCAATCTCCTCATCGGTCTCGGACCTCCAGGCCATGGTGTCGTAGTGAAGCATCGCCGCAAGGCGATCGAGCGCCTCCTTCTTGGAGACAACAGATGGATGGGTGAAGGGGCTAGAAGTGGGTGAATATGAAAAAGGGTGGTCACGAGAGAATATCTTGACAAGGTTGTGGACAAGGTCCTTGAGGTTGCACCTAGGGAATTGCCAGGTTTGGATATACGGCGAAGTGGTGAGCCCCGAGGGGTCGACGAAAGGGTGGTTGTGGTGGATCGTAGAGGAGGGGGCCATGGCCGGCAGGCCCACCATTACGATTGGGGCAGCGTAAGGGTAGTTCTCATGGAGCCAGATGGTGAGGGGCACTTGGGGAGAAGAGCTGGAGACATGGACTGTGCCATGGGCATTGAGGATGTTCACGATTGAGCCATCGTTGTGGATGTAGGCGTCCATTGAAAGGCTGAGGTTGGGGAAGTCTTGAAGGAGTGAGAGCATGTCTTTTCTTATGAGCCATTTCTGGTCAGGGTCTGTGTAGGATAGCTCAAAAGGGCCTGTGCACCATAGCGCTGCTTCTATGAATTGGATTGGAGATTGGGGTGCCATCTTCACACACACACAGAGATAGAGAGAGAGAGAGAGAGAGAGAGATGGTTTTGGAGAATTGTTTGGTTTCTTTTCTACATGGCGTGAAGTGTTTAATACGTGTGGATCGGTTCAACTGATCGATTAAAGAAAGACCTCTAGCAACTTGCGAGTCAAACTATAACAAAAGGGTCATTGTCAGGTCTTTGTGGTTGCTTGTTCTGATGGTGTGAATGGGAACATTGAATAATCCGAAGTTGAGGGGGTCAATTTCCCACCTTCTCCCTTAACACTAAACAACATGGGTCTATATAAGCAATTCCGGGGACAAAAGGCATTCATTGTTTTTGGGTGTTACTTTGGGGAGCTTAGATCACGTCAGTCCCATTGATTTGCGGATTCTCAATCCTTGCGGATGGATTTAGCAAAGATTACAAAATCTCACAACAGATTGGTTCGGACAACCGCTTCTCCTCACGACAAATGCAATAGAGGCCTTTAGGGAACTTTTCATTTTTATAGTTCATCTTCCTTCTTCTGAGTGATGATTGAATAGTGAGTCGACCCGACACAGAAATTATATAAACTATGTCCTAAATCTATCTTGAACTCAATGTACTATTTTGCTGAAACGATGTCATCATCGTCTTCTTTCCTCCTGAACTTCGGATGTTATATTATGATCCGAGGACCGAAAAGACTTGAAGTCAAATTAATCCCAGGGCCAAAGCGTTGATTCGAGATGAATTCGGAACTTGGGAGAGGAGGATTGGCCAAACCTTTGAACATTTGTTCTTCAGTCAAGACTGAAGTCTAGAGCTTTTTGGGGTCTCTCCTTGGCTATCTCCTTCTGATTCTACGACATAGTTTTGGAAGCGGACTCACAAGCTTTACTGGAGATGTTACAACTTCGTCGGCAGAATAATCTACGGGGTGATAATGTCGTATATGGACATGGAGTATGATCCTCGATTCTTCAGTGGATAGGTGGTCCACGTCTATAAAGAAGGCGACCGGTGTGTTAATTGGTTAGCATACTTTGCTCCGATTACTAGTACGGAACATTATTTCAGGGATACAACGCCTAATGGTCGGTTCTTTTCTTGTTAGGTGATCAGTTGGAGTTAGTTTTCCACATGGAGTCATCTTGTCTTAGTCTTGGCCCTCCTTTGTTATCAAAAGAAAATTTTGGTCAACGGAAAAACTATGTGAATCGTATATGGTCTGAACAAGTAGACACACATTAAGTTGCCAAGAACTTTACTAGAGATGACTTTGGCATCTCTAATTGAATAGAATCTATGACTTTGGGTATAATATTATCCATCAATTTGATCTTGAAGCTTCCATTTTGTCCATGAATATGACCCTTTCTTTGTATGCATCTCCCTCTAGAAGTCCATTGCATGATCTATCAAATTATCATAAGATATTTTTTCATTTCTCAATAAAGCGTTTTATGTGAATTTCTTTGCTCAATAAGTTTGACCTTGAAGCCTCTATATTTTATTTTTTGAAGGCTTGACCTTACATCTTAAAACTAAGACCATGACTTTTTTGTTAATTTTAAGCATGAAACCATGCTTTCAACCAAATATATTGATTCTAATGCTAATACGATTATTGGCAACTATGCAGTTATCGACAATAGAATAGTAAAATGTAAAAAAGAGTACGAAGAGCATTCATTCAAATAAAAGGAGATTTTATCAACCCAAAATATATATTCCTTATTTCTAAGACCAAAAGACTAGATCAATACATTTGCAATTATCATTCTACTTTTTGAAATTGTAGGTCTATAAATGATCACAATTATCTGTGGCCAAAACGTAGCCCTAGCGATGTAGGATAATATAAATGTTTTCTAGTGTCTAATCAATTGGTATGAACATTCTAAGTGTACCTCTGTGAGTTTTCAGTGAATCATGTTCTTTTTTTTCTTATAAAAGTTCAAGGGCATGAAAATAGAGGTTTAGTTACATGAAAGCCCACGAAATGCTTGGGAATCATATTCCTATCTCGTAGATTACATGTATAGCAAAACTTAAAGCACTCATTGTCGTGCCTCAATTAGGGTCATTGGAATGGGTACTCTCTCTCTCTCTCTCTCTCTCTCTCTCTCTCCATGTGACAAGGACAAGCCATTTTCGGACTTTGCAGTAGATCTTGTAAGAGACCCACTATGGGCCAAAGCCCAATGGTCAGCCAGGAATGAGGGGAAGCCCTTTCTCTTTTCTTTTTCTTTTTTTTCTTTTTTGGAATAACAAACAATTACAATGTTTAAAATTGAATTAGCATACATACAATATATTAACTGATGATACAATTTATCCTACCATTGAGATGAACAATTAGTTACATCTTAAAGGTAAAACTACTTGTTAGATGTGTGGGATGTGTAAAAATAAAAGGGATAAATAACTCGTGGATCTAATATTTATAACTATCTTTCAAAAAATACCACAAACATCCAAGCGTAGCAAGATGCTCGTTTTGAAATTTAAAGCGCATATATATAGTTGGCTAGTTGGGTTTCTATCATGAAGCAATCACTTAGATTCAAGTTAAATTTCTAATAGTGCTTAAACTTTGAACTAGACTATCTTAGCCTCCAATCTAATCCGATACCTCACGCAATCTGCAGTCCAAATAAGTTGAAATGGTAAAGCCGGTTGTGCCACTTTCATTAAAAATAGGATCAAATTGGCATTGTGAAAATTATTGAAGGATGGCGGTGGCAAGGTCTGAAACTAATGGAGTGCGAAAGTGAGCTCTCTCTTGCGGTCCTCAGGATTCGAACCCCGCGCTCTCGAAAGATGCGTGATGCCTCTACCAGCAAAGGGTTAAGCATTGTCTCATATGTAGTGCACGCATTGTATGATGTCTATTATACAAATTATTTAACTGTGTGCTGTAACGGCGGGTTCTACGGGTTGAAAATGTCAAACCGCATATTTTACATGAAGATACCATCCTGTATAGCCGCCATTTGCGACTTTTAAAAGACCAATTTTGCACGGAGATGCCTATTATGATCATCATTTTAGGACCTGCCAAGTTCTTCTTTTGCTTTCTTTTTTTCGTTTTGATCGATGCTTAAGTATTTCGTGCACGTGACATGAGTGATTTACAAAATAAGCAAAGCTCTTTTTCTGATAAAGAGAAAGAAGGAAAGTGTGGGTAGGATCAAGCACGATAATTACAAAAGAAAAATCATGACATTATTATATGGATACCAATTTAGTTATAAATTTTTTAATTTGATCAAGTTAGTTCTAAATCTACATGATTTGTTAACATAGTTCTTTTAGCTCATTTTGGTTGGAAACTATTAAGATCACGGTTCAATCAACATAGTCATCTAATATGACCTGACGACCGGTCCTAACTTGGGTGATTTTAATAATTTTTTAATACTTTCTAATTTATTTTGGTCATTTTCTTCCGTCAATCACTAGGCCTCGGTAATGACTAGCAGAGGTCTCTCGGTACGGGTAAGGGACCACCACCTATGAAGCATGGACACGTTGCATGTGCTTCCGTGTCGTGTGCGACACGGGTCAGAGCATGTCGAACACGTTGACAAGCTCGGACACGGTCGGACACACGGTCAACACGTGTCGGATTTTCGGACACGTGGTCAAACACGTTTTGACACGCGTGTCGGAAGATGGAGGGTGGAGGTGAGGGCGAGGGAGCAGAGACGAGTTGCAAGCGACAGCGAGAGGCGAGGGCGAGGGAGCAGAGACGAGTTGCAAGCGACAGCGAGAGGCGAGGGCGGGAGCAGAGACGAGCTGCGAGCGACGGCGAGCCCGCGACGGCGAGAGATGGCGAGAGACAGAAGAGGAGAGGAAGGGGGTCGTGCAGCGAGCGGCAAGGAGGAGGAGGAAAAGGTGGGCTGGCTAAGGTTTCTGATAAGAAAACTCAAAAAAAAAAAAAAAAAAAAAAAAGGGAGATCTGATGCGTGAGTTTTAATTTTGGGAGGAAGGGAAGTGACAGCTTACCTATCATGTCAGTGGTGGGGGAGGCAAATAGGGGGAGGCAAATAAAAGTGTAATAAATTTGGGGGTGGGGGAAAATGCTGAAATGAACGAGGGAAATGTAGGGACTAGAGAGTGGAGACTTTTTTTTTTTAAACGGAAAAATAAATAAATGACATTAAAAAATAATTTTGAAAAATAAAAATACTGAATTTTGAATAATGATAAATTTTGATCATTTGTAGAATTTATTTAAATAAATTGATTATAATTTCTTATTAATCATTAGTTTCATCAATAACTTTTGTTAAAGTTAAAAACACGTTTCCAAACATGGATAAACATTAATTATGAATATGTTTTTCGAATTTTCAATGAATTGACTTATTAATATTATTAGTGTAAATTCATTGTAGGCTCTTTTTAATTAATTAATTATTTATGAATTTGAATCAAATTAATTAAAAATAAAAATATTCATTTAATATACAACGTGTCCCAACATATCGGAATTTTCTATTTTTGAGAAATGACGTATCGACATGTCGTGTCGTGTCGTATCGCGTGTCCGTGCTACTTAGACCACCGCACATAAAAGAAGCAAATTCATGGTTTATATTAAATTGAAGAAACCCACCATAGGCCCAGCCCAATGGTCGACCACGAATGACAAGGTAGGTCATTCTTCTCTCTCTTTTTCGGAAATAGAAGAAGCTGTGTATGCAACATCAATCTGATGTGTATATATATATATATATCACTTATCTTATTTCTGAGACAAGTAGTAAATGGTTACTTGTTATAAAAAATACTTGTCAAATGTCGGGTGTGCCAAAAAAAAAAGGATAAATAGCTTATGAATCTAATAATTTATTATCATATTTGAAAAACTGCTACAAACCATCTAAGCATAGTAAGATACTCCGTTCGAAACTTAAAGCACATTTGCATTCGGGTTGGATTTCAAATAATGCTTCAAATACTGAACTAGACTAGCCGATCAAATTGGGTACCCGCCCGGGTCTCGGGTCCCGTTCAATGCCTTGTGCTGTTCGTGGTTGAAACCGGGTCTAGCCGCTAGTGCCATTCAATTCAAACCCAGATCAAGTCGGTGATTGTGAAAAATATTGAAGGACGGTGGCGGCAAGGTTCGAACCTTGCACTAAAGGAATGTGAAATTGAGCTCTCTCGTACAGCCCTCAATAATCAAAACCTTCGCTCTCAAAACATGCACAATGCCTCCGCCGGCGGGGCTAAGCATAGAGATGCCTCTATAATAACTTTCATTTTATATTGTTTTACATATATCCCGATTTGACTGGTTCTATTGATTTAATATGTCAAGCCGTAGCTATTTGGTATAGCCATTTCGGTACAATTTCTAAAAGACCGCTTTTGCATAGAGATGCCTGTTATAATCATATTTTTCGAACCCACCAATTTTTTTTTCTTTCTTTTTTTTTGTTCCATATTGATCTATGCTTAAGTAATGTGTGTACATGAAATGGTGATTTATAAAATAACCAACACTTATCTTCATAAAGAGAAAGAAGGCAGGTGTTGGTAGGACCAAATTTATCATGTAAAAAATAAAAATAAAAATAAAAAGAACCCTAGAGATCCCAATTTAATTTAATTTTTTATTTTTTATTCTATGGCTTTGATTAGGGGTGTGCAAAATACCGGGATCCGCCCGACCGCCCGGAACCGGGACCGAACCGCCCGGAACCGGCGGTTCTTGAGGGAACCGGTCCGGTTCCCGGTTCCAGATTTTTGGGAACCGGTGAGAACCGGGTCCGGTTCCCGGTTCCATGGGCAGATCCGCCCGCCCGCCCACCCGGACCGGACCGGTTCTCTTTTAATATTAAAAAAAAATTGCTAAAACAAACCTAGTCTCACGCTCACTGTCTCATCTCACTTCTATTCGGTTTCTACGGCTGCCTCTCTCTCTCTCTCTCTCCATCTCTTCCTTGGTTCCTCTTGCTATTTCGATTCCTCCTTGGTGACCTGTGCGTCTGCCTCACCGCCCGAGCCGCGAAGCCACTGTAGCCTAGTCGTCCGCCACCCTCCCGCCGGTGCCGCTCCGATCTCATACCCGCGCGCCCGCCGACCTACGACAGCTCCGCACCTCCGCCATCGTCGTCCTGCCAGAGCCGCCTTTCGCTCGACGTGCAGCACCATGACCGCCGCTCATTTCTTCACGCCGGTGGCTGCGACTCCAGCAACCCACAAGACCCATCCGTGACCAACGCTCGACGTCCCTTGCTTCAGCCGCGTTGATCTCGCTCGATGACTACAGATCTGAGCTCATCTCAGCCTTGACGCCGTCGCCGTTCAGCCGCCCAGCGACCCACGATCCAGTTCAGCGACCCGCGACCCAGCTCCGCCGCTGCCTCTCGCCCACGATCCAGTCCGGCCGCCCGGTGGTCGCGACTCCAAGCAACCCACGAGACCCATCCGCGACCAACGCTTGACGTCCCCGCTTCGGCCACGTTGATCTCGCTTGACGACTACAGATCTGAGCTCATCTCAGCCCTGACGCCGTCGCCGTTCAGCCGCCCAGCGACCCACGATCCAGTTCAGCGACCCGCGACCCAGCTCCGCCGCTGCCTCTCGCCCAAGCGACCCTTCTGCAGATCCCGAAGAACCAGCGTCGCCCGCGTCAAGATCGGTTCCATGGATCCACCCGGGAACCGGACCGGACCGGCGGTCCGGTTCTCGGGTGGATCCATGCAACAAACGGGTGGATCCCGGTTCCAATTTTTCGGAACCGGTACTTAGCGGGCGGTTCCCGGTTCTAGGTCGGGAACCGCCCGCCCGGACCATGCACACCCCTAGCTTTGATTGTTCCTTCGATCCATCAGAGATGGAGTAAAAATTGGACAAGACATTTTCCTTACTAAATCCAAACTCATTGATGACGCGAAGTCGTTGTTTTAGTTTGGGAGTCCTTAATTTGAGTTGAACGTTTCACCATTTGCGATTTGATGAAACCTTATTTTGGAAGAGTCTAAAATCGATTCACTTTCGTACTACACACTCAAAATCATATCAAATTGACTATCGATCAGGAGCACAATTCTTGTGTTTGACCAAGTTTCCATCTCAAATGGGGGCACAAATGCATTTTCCAAGATACTTCCTAAGGAACAATTAGAGATTTCTTTTTTTCTTTTTCTTTTGTTCCTTTCCTTGACTTTGAGAAAAAAGTATTCTAATATACTCTAACTTCAACTACACGCCCCCAAAGGAAAAATAAAAACAAAAATTGAAAGAAAAAAAGGGAAAATTGCACAAGAAGTCCCCAACATTTGGCTCTGGCTCAAAGTGCAATCATACCTACAATGCTTGAGAAAATGCAATCAAGCCTAAACGTGTGAAAATGTGCAATCAAGTTCCAAAACTTATAAAATCGATGCAATTAAATTCTTTCAATAACCGATTAGCTAATTTTGCCAATGTGGCTCACCTGAATCCACTGTCACTACTACTTCTTCTTCTCCTTCTTTTAAATTCAATAGCTTTGGCATATGTGGTACAGACATGGCGCTAACATCTTTCTCAGGTAAGAAAGAATCGAAATTTAAAAACAACAAGAAAAATAAAGAAAAGATGAGGAAGCCAAAAAGAAAAATCAAACCAAAAATGGCCAAAAATTCTCAATAATGAAGAATAAAAGAAACTAAGCCCAATGAGAGAAAAAAAAAAAAAGCCACAATGAGTTTGAAGATTGGGAGGGCGCTGCCTCACGCCTCGTCAATGTCGGGCTTCCCACCCCAAAAAAAAAAAAAAAAAAAAAAAAAACCACCGTTCCCCTCTTATTTTTTTAGGGTGCGATCATTTTGCAGACAATAAGGTATTCGAAAAACATTTTGCAAAAATGATTATTTATATTGTTAAAAAAATTCATTAATTTATTTTTTAAATAATATAAGCAATTATTTTTTGAAAAATATTTTCTATATTAATCATTTTCCGTAAAATCAATGTGCTGTCACTCATTTTCTGTAAAACCAACGTGTTCTTACTTTAATTCAATTTTTTATTTAGATTTTAGTTTCTTATTTTTTCTTTCTAAAAATTACTGTTTTTTGACATAACGCAACAACACTGCCACTGCCACATACATTTAAAAAAAAAAAACTTAAATAAACCACTTCAAATCTCGAAGTACCCTGTCGACAAATTTGGCTTAGTTGCCTAGAAAAGATTTCGATTGGTCATTTTCTTCCGTCAATCACTAGGCCTCGGTAATGACTAGCGAGGTCTCTCGGTGCGGGTAAGGGACCACCACCTATGAAGCATGGACACGTTGCCTATGCTTCCGTGTCGTGTGCGACACGGGTCAGAGCATGTCGAACACGTTGACAAGCTCGGACACGGTCGGACACACGGTCAACACGTGTCGGATTTTCGGACACGTGGTCAAACACGTTTTGACATGCGTGTCTGGAAGATGGAGGGTGGAGGTGAGGGCGAGGGAGCAGAGATGAGTTGCAAGCGACAGCGAGAGGCGAGGGCAAGGGAGCAGAGACGAGCTGCGAGCGACAGCGAGCCCGCGACGGCGAGAGATGGCGAGAGACAGAAGAGGAGAGGAAGGGGGTCGTGCAGCGAGCGACAAGGCGAAGGAGGAAAAGGTGGGCTGGCTAAGGTTTCTGATAAGAAAACTCAAAAAAAAAAAAAAAAAAAAAAAAAAAAAAGGGAGATCTGATGCGTGAGTTTTAATTTTGGGAGGAAGGGAAGTGACAGCTTACCTATCACGTCAGTGGTGGGGGAGGCAAATAGGGGGAGGCAAATAAAAGTGTAATAAATTTGGGGGTGAGGGGAAATGCTGAAATGAACGAGGGAAAAGTAGGGACTAGAGAGTGGAGACTTTTTTTAAACGGAAAAATAAATAAATGACATTAAAAAATAATTTTGAAAAATAAAAATACTGAATTTTGAATAATGATAAATTTTGATCATTTGTAGAATTTATTTAAATAAATTGATTATAATTTCTTATTAATCATTAGTTTCATCAATAACTTTTGTTAAAGTTAAAAACACGTTTCCAAACATGGATAAACATTAATTATGAATATGTTTTTCGAATTTTCAATGAATTGACTTATTAATATTATTAGTGTAAATTCATTGTAGGCTCTTTTTGATTATTTATGAATTTGAATCAAATTAATTAAAAATAAAAATATTCATTTAATATACAACGTGTCCCAACATATCGGAATTTTTATTTTGAGAAATGACGTATCGACACGTCGTGTCGTGTCGTATCGCGTGTCCGTACTACTTAGACCACCGCACATAAAAGAAGCAAATTCATGGTTTATATTAAATTGAAGAAACCCACCATAGGCCCAGCCCAATGGTCGACCACGAATGACAAGGTAGGTCATTCTCTCTCTCTCTTTTTTCGGAAATAGAAGAAGCTGTGTATGCAACATCAATCTGATGTGTGTATATATATATCACTTATCTTATTTCGAGACAAGTAGTAAATGGTTACTTGTTATAAAAAATACTTGTCAAATGTCGGGTGTGCCAAAAAAAAAAGGATAAATAGCTTATGAATCTAATAATTTATTATCATATTTGAAAAACTGCTACAAACCATCTAAGCATAATAAGATACTCCGTTCGAAACTTAAAGCACATTTGCATTCGGGTTGGATTTCAAATAATGCTTCAAATACTGAACTAGACTAGCCGATCAAATTGGGTACCCGCTTGGTCTCGGGTCCCGTTCAATGCCTTGTCTGTTCGTGGTTGAAACCGGTCTAGCCGCTAGTGCCATTCAATTCAAACCCAGATCAAGTCGGTGATTGTGAAAAATATTGAAGGACGGTGGCGGCAAGGTTCGAACCTTGCACTAAAGGAATGTGAAATTGAGCTCTCTCGTACAGCCCTCAATAATCAAAACCTTCGCTCTCAAAACATGCACAATGCCTCTGCCGGCAGGGCTAAGCATAGAGATGCCTCTATAATAACTTTCATTTTATATTGTTTTACATATATCCCGATTTGACTGGTTCTATTGATTTAATATGTCAAGCCGTAGCTATTTGGTATAGCCATTTCGGTACAATTTCTAAAAGACCGCTTTTGCATAGAGATGCTTGTTATAATCATATTTTTCGAACCCACCAATTTTTTTTTTTCTTTCTTTTTTTTTTGTTCCATATTGATCTATGCTTAAGTAATGTGTGTACATGAAATGGTGATTTATAAAATAACCAACACTTATCTTCATAAAGAGAAAGAAGGCAGGTGTTGGTAGGACCAAATTTATCATGTAAAAAATAAAAATAAAAATAAAAAGAACCCTAGAGATCCCAATTTAATTTAATTTTTTTATTTTTTATTCTATGGCTTTGATTGTTCCTTCTGATCCATCAGAGATGGAGTAAAAATTGGACAAGACATTTTCCTTACTAAATCCAAACTCATTAATGACGCGAAGTCGTTGTTTTAGTTTGGGAGTCCTTAATTTGAGTTGAACGTTTCACCATTTGCGATTTGATGAAACCTTATTTTGGAAGAGTCTAAAATCGATTCACTTTCGTACTACACACTCAAAATCATATCAAATTGACTATCGATCAGGAGCACAATTCTTGTGTTTGACCAAGTTTCCATCTCAAATGGGGGCACAAATGCATTTTCCAAGATACTTCCTAAGGAACAATTAGAGATTTCTTTTTTTTTTCTTTTTCTTTTGTTCCTTTCCTTGACTTTGAGAAAAAAAAGTATTCTAATATACTCTAACTTCAACTACACGCCCCCAAAGGAAAAATAAAAACAAAAATTGAAAGAAAAAAGGGAAAATTGCACAAGAAGTCCCCAACATTTGGCTCTGGCTCAAAGTGCAATCATACCTACAATGCTTGAGAAAATACAATCGAGCCTAAATGTGTGAAAATATGTAATCAGGTTTCAAAACTTATATAATCGATGCAATTAAATTCTTCCAATAACCGATTAGCTAATTTTGCCAATGTTGCTCACCCGAATCCACTGTCGCTTCTTCTTCTTCTTCTTTTTAAAAAAAAAAAAATCAATAGCTTTGGCATATGCGGTACAGACATGGCGCTAACATTTTTGTCAGGTAAGAAAGAATCGAAATTTAAAAACAACAAGAAAAATAAAGAAAAGATGAGGAAGCCAAAAAGAAAAAGCAAACCAAAAATGGCCAAAATTCTCAATAATGAAGAATAAAAGAAACTAAGCCCAATGAGAGAAAAAAAGCCCCCCTCCCCCCCAAAAAAACGACCGTTCCCCTCTTATCTTTTAGGGTGCCGTCGTTTTGCAAACAATAATGTATTTGAAAAACATTTTGCAAAAAATGATTATTTATATCGTTTACAATAATTCATAAAAAAAACCATTCATTTATTTTTTAAATAATATAAGCAATTATTTTTTGAAAAATATTTTCTATATCACTCATTTTCCGTAAAATTAATGTGCTCTCACTCATTTTTTGTAAAACCAACGTGTTCTTACTTTAATTCAATTTTTTATTTAGATTTTAGCTTTTTATTTTTCTTTCTAAAAAATTGCTGTTTTTTGACATAACGCAACAGCACTGCCACTGCCACAAACATTTAAAAAAAAAAAAAAACTTAAATAAACCACTTCAAATCTCGAAGTACCCTGTCGACAAATTTGGCTTAGTTGCCTAGAAAAGATTTCGATTGGACCAATTCTAGATCGTTCAAAGACATTAGTGCACTTTTTCTTTTTTTCAAACGAATCGGAATTCATGATTGCACGTCGGACTTAAAAATAAGGAATTGCGACTTCAATTTCTTCGATAAAAAGAAAAGAAAAAGGTAAAAGAGTAGAGAGCTTTGATATATTGCAACCACAAGCAATGTCAGATCCCGTGGGAAGCGTATAAATGGAGTTTGGTGGGATGTCCCTTTCGCAAGTAAATGGATGAAAGAAGAAAAGGGCCAAAAGCTTCATCCCCAAAGTCATTCAAGCGATTGACAAAAGGGGTGGCGATGCACCCGCGCACCCCTCACCTCCACAAACACATTTCAGGACTTTTTAGGTCATTGGGTTGGAATTTTCCTTGGGACTTGGGATATCGCAGAATTTCGCAAGCAGCAGTTAAATTCTACATGGGCGGGGAATGAGATATTATTAAGTAATAAATAATAATACTTTAAAAAAAATATTTTTATCTTCCATGAAGATATTTAAATTTAAATTATTATCGATTATAAAAATATTTTCCATTAACATCGTTTCGAATGATATGAGAATAATTTTTTAAAAATTGGAGCTTAACTTTATTCAAATGTATAGAAATATAACCGAGTGATCTTTATTAACGTCATTGGTTTGTTGTTTTCTTTCTTTACTTTTAGTGGATATGACCATTACGTCAGCCTACAAGACGAGGCTACAAAAAACAAACCCGTAGGATCCGGCTGAAGATTTTGACCATGATCCGGAACGGTATTATAACATTTTTGAATAGTTGGTAAGCAGGATTTCCGCCGAGAAACATAAAAAAAGTGAAAATAAAATAACAGTGTAGTTTTTCAAATTGAAAAATTTATGGTATAGTTTAACTCGCTTTCAGGTCGAGATCAATCGAGTTGCAACTTGGGGATAACCTGAAGATGGCACTCGAATCGTTTCAGCAAAGTATTCTACCCTTTTATCTCAGTTTTCGCAAAGTATTCTACCCTCTTGTCTCATATTTCGTCATGCCCCATATCGAGTTTCCGCAAAGTATTCTACCCTCTTGTTTCATATTTCGTCGTACCCAATTGGTGTTTGACCATATCGTGTCGTCTTTTTCAAAACACGAGAATATTATGTTTTCGGCACACTACTTTGTCAAAATATGAGAATATTATGTTATCGGCACACGAGAATATTATGTTATCAATATAACGAGGAAAAAGACTTGTAAAAATTATTATATTTAATTTTTGTTCTTATTAGTTTAGTTCTAGACGTATACCATTTTCACCGTTAGTAGGAGTAGTATTGCATTATTCATAGAAACAACAAAACAACAAGAACAATAAAAATAATAATTTCATTCTTAGTATTGTTTCTTAATTTATCGTGCACCACCTTCTCCTCCTTGTTTCCGTGCTTTTCTAGGCAGATTAGAAAAAGGACAAAAAACCATGCCCCCCTCCGTGATCAAAAAGTCTAAAAGTGCGGTGATGGGGAACGCCTAACGACGACGAGTTGCCGCATCTGCCGCCGTGCAAAGGCCGACGGTTGTGGCAAACCATTCAGCACTCGTCAACACGTGTCGGCCGCCAAAGCAGATCGTTTTTCACGAAGAAGAACACGTTCAATTTTTAAAAAAAATGAAAGGGAGCCTAAGAATCAACGAGACAAAATCAAATCCAAATGCGAAATCCCAGCGACGGAAAAACGATAATGCTAAAGAACTAGAAACACCAAATCTTTTCATTCAATAGCATGCAGCTACTGAGCAGAAGCTAATTACAAACTGTCTTATCACTCTTCCGTCGACCCTTGCACGCAGCCAAAAAACAATAGAAGGGTTCATCGGAAGAGGTTAGGAAAAGCCATACGGGATCTGCAAATATACGATCCTCCTCATAGGCATCGCATCCGGAAAAAGAAAGAAACGAAGAAAAAGGTAAAGGGAAGCTCCCAAAAAAGGTAGGAGCCTCACCACGCAATCCCAAAAATAAACTCACACTTACTAAAGGCTTCTTTAGTCCTCTATTACTGAAGCCAATCCACTCACAATCTCTACACCAGCCTGCGAATTCCTAAGCTTCGCGGTTGCTATCGCCTTGCTTCTCGCCATCCCCTCGTCCTTCTCGGAGGAGGACCCGGTCGGCAGGGACAAGGTGTAGTCGAGCTCCGAGCCGTCGGTGGAGCGACTCAGCCGGATGCTCTCTCCGAAGGACCCCGACCCACCTGGGGACTGCTCCTTTTGCTCGACGAGGCGATGCTGCGCGCCCTTCGAGGGGGTAGGGAGTGTGGACCTCGCGTGAGGTGCGAACCACTTGGCCTCGATGTACTCTGCTTTCCTCCATGGAGGGATGTGCATTCCCCTGCTCTTCAAGCTCTGTTTTGCCGCCTCTGATACGATGGCAATGATTTTGCCAAGGCGTTCGGGCTTGCCGACAAAGATGTTGGGCAGGGCATGGAGGACGGACTTGTATGTCTTTGTTGGCCGGGCAATCTCGAATTCCGACCGGAAATCAACGTCGACTATGAGTCTCTCGCCTTTGATGATCACCTCTATGTACTCGTATTCGCCTGAACATCACAAACATGTATTTTGTTCTTAGCTTCGACTATACAAGGTGTCGAGACGAGTGGGCAAGAAACTGTTGTTACAGTAACTGGTATGTATATGTAATATAGAGTGATTTATTCCGGCCAAAGCAATATCCCAGGGGGATATTTCCCTGTGCCTACAAACTCAATAATCAATGAACAGACTATACAAATTCACCATAAAAATCTCGCAGCAAACAATGAATGACTGACTGGAAGAACCCAGAATCAAAAGGTGATCAATCGCTGCTACAGACTAATAATTCGTCCTAGACATTCTACTCTCTAGTTCTTTACCAAAGCATGCAAGAAACCAGAAACAGGTGCATGTAATTTTCACCAAGCGAGACCCAGGATTTCAATCGCTATGTAAAAAATATAAACCACTATTGAGATAAAATGGAATGGAACAGAGAGCTACTACCGGCAGGGAAGGATGCAGACTTCTCCCAGCGAGACTTGCACACACAGGCGTCGTAGCCCAGAGCCAACAATTCGTCCGACACGATCTTCAGGACGCTCTCGTCCTCGCGCTTGGACATTTTCTGCTTCTCCACAATCCTGGCACTGTCCGCTAGCAAATTCCTCTCGCAAAGCGTCGCACACATCACCAAACTCTGCGTGTGCGATCTCTAAAAGTTAGCGGAGCACATGCATAGAGAAGACGATAGACATGAAAGTGATCGTTCAACGACTGATCATACCTTGAGTGTCTGACACGCTTCGCCATGGAACTCGCCCCAATGACCTCTGCCTCCTCCGCCAGGAAACTCAGATTCCTCTTCCTCCGAGCTGTCGGTCCCGCTCCCGTTGAAGCAGTTGCAGCGGTGGCGTCCGCACCTCACGGCGGGAGACGGCTGCTTCTCGTTACTCTCCTCTATGAAATTCTGGACCATCTTCGTCAGGCAAAGAGAGCTCGGCTCGAATTCAGCTGGCTCGGCATTAAAGCCGTCCTTATCGATCGGCGCACCGCCGTCGCCGCACACCTTCTCGATCGTCGCCGAGCTCTTCAACACGCTGGTGAACTGGCGCTCGAAGAGCCGCTTGAGCCGTGACTTCACGACCGGCTTCACCGGCCCGAGTCCGATCGCCTCGTCCACGGGAGAATCGATCGGCTGGATTTTCATCGAAAACGGCATGGACTCGTGTTCAAAGGCGCACAAACAGACCTCACTTCACTCTCCGATCATTCCTCCCCACGCCGATCTAAGCATCGATCGCGCCATTGAAATCTACCTTCAAGCCGAGATCAGCACCAACCATCACAATCCAAACCAAACCAAAAACCCCAGAGACTTTCCACCTAACAACAACGGGGAAAAATGATCCGAAACAGACGCGATCAAGTCGCGATCGCTAGCGCCGCGGCGCTTTCGGCGCCGATCGCGAGGGCGCAGCGAGGGATAACTTGCGAACTCAACCAAGCAAAAACCTCGATTCACTCACCGTCGCCGTCGGGCGCACTCGATCAACGTCACGGGGAGCGCACGCGATCGCGTCCGCCGACTGCCTCCGAGTCCTTCTCCCGCCGACAGAGGCTGGCTTCACCGGCGCCGGATCATTGTCCGGCGACGACGAGAAGCTGGAGAGCTTAGGAAAAGAGAGAGAGAGTGGGGGTCTCTGCAGCGTGCTCGGCTATGGCGGAAGGCGAGTGAGGGAGGGAGGAAGCCGAGACGAAGAGGGCACCCCAAGGGAATTTATAGGCACCAGGGGTAGGAGGGTGGGGGGGCCCACGTGAGAGTCCTACGTGGCGCCCGAGCGGGTCGGGCTGCAGTAAGGGGCACGCGTCGAGGGGCGGAGCGAGTTTCGCTTTTGTGGCCCGCTTGCCCTCGCGCCACGTCATCGGGGAGGGGGGATCGGATGGTGCCAAATTTCGAAACCGTGCCCCCCCCCGGGCCCTCGTAACGCGTTTCTTTTCGATTTCTTTATTTAAAAAATGATAAAGAAAGAAATTCGGCCTGTCTCCGGTTGCGGGGGGCCCACCGGCAGGAGTGCTCGTGACTCGTTGTTGTGACACAGGGGGAGGGGAAGGACTTCGGATCAACCGCTCGGCGATCGATATCTCGGGCGAATTGACCAGAATGCCCTTGGAGTACGATCGAATTTATGGGCGCGGCCTACATTTGAGGCTCCCCCCCAACGAATGAGACGCGGGGATCAACGAGGAAAGCATTTGACTTTTTGTCCCATGTACTTGTTGCTTTGCTCTCGGGGAATTGGACTAACGTTGTTTGAATGGAATTTTAAGACTTCTTTTATTTCTCGAAAAATAAATAATTTTAAAAGTAATTACTTATATCCCTTAACATAAATTAATTAATAAAAAATATCTTCATTATCGATAATAATTAAGGTATGAACATTACCGTGAATGATTAAAATACTTTTACATTCATTCATTTAGCAAGCTGTATATGCAATAATTTTAAGTAAGGGTGCAATTGTTATACAAAAATCCTACAATTTGAAAAATATTAAAAAAGATTGCTTATATCAATTATAAAAATGAATGACCGAAATATATCTTCTATTATTCATGAAACTATTTAGATGTAAATAATTATTAATAGTGAAATCATTTCTCATTCGCTACCTTTTTGTAAGGGATATAATTAACCATTCATTCGAAAATGTTTTATAATTTTTTTTTACGTGAAACAAACTGGGAATGTATGGCTCGAAAAGGAAAAAGAGAGTGGTGTTGAATTGTGCAAGTAATTTCCCAATTGGACAGTTTCGTTTACCTTTTATGCATGAATTTATTGGCTTCCAAGACTCACAACGTTTTTTACGTATGTATTTATTCCCTACGTTGAATAATTTGAATCTTTGGATTAAGTTCTTCCATAATAATTCCCCAGTAAAGATTATGACTTTTATCGAGTCCTCTTCTCTCACAGAAAAATATGTCCAAAATTCATTTATTTTTTTACGTATAAACTCCCAGCGATTTTTGCATCTGCACTTATTTATTTTTTCTTATTATTATTTTTTTTAGACAGAATGAATCAGCCTGCGGGGGCCACACTTAATACCATCTGTTATGGCACGCCGAGATTTGAATTTGTCCCGTGAGGGGGATAGGCAGCCGTCATGGCCGGCGCGCATGGGTGGTGCGTCAACACTTATTTTCTTCATCAAATGATTCAAAATCCCAGTCCTTCTACCATAATAATTTACCTTAAAGACCGGGACATTTATTGAGTCTTCATTTCGCGCGAAGAAAAACGTCTCGAAATAATTTTTTTTTTTCAAGTGTACTCGAACTGATTCTAGAAGAAAATTGAAGGGCGCGGCCACTATTGTCGCTCCACTTCATGGGCCATATTATCGCTTTCAAAGCTCGACTACTTCGGTTTCTACTGCGAAAGAGACGGTTGGGATTAGAACCGAATTTTGACGTTGGCTTTTTAATCAGAAACTTCACGGCAACGGAACGGGGACCTGCCCAGGGGCATCATCGTCTTTTCAGATGACTGGTTACTTTTTCCTGCGCCTGCGATTTCCTTATCTTGATAAAAGGTTGACGTCAAGAAAAGTGGTAAAGCGTGATGCGATTGATGTGACGGAGGGCATCTTTGGGAATGCGTGAAATTTTTTTGGAACTTCTTTTGGGTTTTTATTTTGTGAAGAAATAAGAGATGATGGAGTTTACGAAGTTGTTCATTGAGGTACGTATGTGATTGAGTGCATCCGGATACCAAACCGAAATTGAATCGGATTCAATTGGATCGAGTTTTCGTGCATTTTCAATTCGAATAATAAAAAATAATATTTTTAAAAGTTAATATCCTGGAAAACTTCAAATTAGTACACTTATGATAAATTTACCCTAAACTATTTTTTGACCACCAAATCCCCAATGGTATATCTTTGACAAATTTACCCCAAACCTGGTACACTTGTGATAAATTTACCCTATGTTAGTTTTCGTTAAATTTTATCGTCAAATTATTAAGTTAAATGATACATGACAGTTGATTGGTATAATTTTACGCTTCGTTTATCACAGTTTACAACTTTTGTGATTTTTCTGTGGTATTAATCCAATTTAGCGGAGGGTATATTTGTCACAAATTTATCAGTTTGGGGTTTTTTGCGGTCGACTAAATTAGTTTGGGGTAAATTTATCATAAATGTACTAGTTTAGGGTTTTTTATGATCAGTCGGGATAAATTTATCACATGTATACCAGTTTAGGGTTTTTCATGGTCAAAAAATAGTTTGGGGTAAATTTGTCATGTGTACTAGTTTTAGGTTTTTCAGGGTATTAACCCTAATTTTTAATAAATCGAAAATTGCCCATCTTTTTTATAGTACAATTTATACAATTTTTCATTATCCATTAAATCTCTTTTCAATAATTCAAAAAAGAAAATTGTGGAGCGCTAGTAGATTCAAAGTTAAATGCATACCTAACTATATGTATCATGTCTTGTTTTTTTTTAAGAGACGGGAGGAACCAGCTTGTAGTCGACAGCCGCGCCGTAAACCCCCTAGTGACGCTAGCGCAAGACCCACCATGCGGCGTCACACTTATACTGGCTAGCAACCACGCGGAATTTGAACCCGTCCCCTTCGTAAGGAGATAAAAGCGCCAACGCGCCACCATCATGTCTTGTTTGATGACACACGACTCGAACAAGTACCACTACAAGTACAATTCGGCCAATCATGGATTGGGAGGGCTAGAGGAGAATGCATGCGAAAATTCAAAAATATCGTCCCGTAGATTCAGTATTGCAATTTTTTCTTATCTCGTCCTCTTAAAGTCAGGTTTTTGCTTAGAGTAGAGACATGCTTAGAACGTAACTTAAGGCTATGGCTTTATATGCACATAGCCAGTCAATTATTTTTTTATTGCCCGAGAATGAAAGATAGCTTTTGGGGAGATACTCGTAGTGGGAGTGCTCATACACCTCATACCACTACCTGCCTACTACTAAATAGGCTACTTTCTCTCGCCCTGCCTTCACTGCCGGTCTGGGCCCGGCCCCGCCCCATCGAGCCTGGTCCCAGGACCCCACCCTTTCTCTTTGCGAGTTGCGAGTCCAATACAGGCTCGGACGTCCGCCAAGCCCGAAAATGAGTTGTGTTCTCGAAGAGAAAGAGAGGGGGCAGAGATCGTCACCATGCCAAGGGGATAGGAGTCGACAGGCGATGAGCAATGTGGTGAAAGGTAGGGGTGATCGGGTCTAGGATAGGTAGGGTCTAAATCTAGATCTTGTACCCGACCTTATTATAACCGGTTCCCCTTTTCTGGACCTTATACCCGACCCTATACCCGACCCATTCTATTCTTCCGATCCGGTTCCAAAGTCAACCATGTTTCTACTGAAACCTGTTTTGCAATCTCCCGATATCCTATACGATTTCGAATTTTATATTAATAAACGAAAAAATAACGTAATCCTCATAATTTATATTGAAACATTAAGCACTAGTAATAAATTAATACATGAACATTTTGACTAAACGAAAAATTAAGGATTCATAGGGTTAATTATAATAAATAAAATCATAAGGCAAATAATTAGCAACAAATATAGGTCTAAATTAGTCTTATTCCCACAACTACTACATGAAGTTACTTATTTATGTAAGCATAACTCCTCCTATAAAAGAAAAATTAGGCGAGTCAATCCATGTGATACGGCAACGAATACCATCCATCCATCAGACGGTGCGAGAGGGAGCCGGTGAGGGAGGGAAGCAAGTGAGGAAGAGGAATGACAAAGGAAAAGTGACATGTGTGTTTGAGAGAGCCAAGAGGAAAAACATTGTGTGATTGCGGAAATAAGAATAAAAATCGGGAGAAAAAAAAAAAGAGGGGGTTTTGGACCTCGTTTACAAAAACCGGTCCGAAGCCGGTTCCAAAAAACGGTCCAGGAACCAGTTTTCGAGTGGGTAATCACTTGGAACTGTTCTGGACCCGGTTAAACAGTTCGAATTTTGGGAACCGGTTCCTGAACCAGTTTCAATGGGAACCGGTTCCCAATCCTGTTTTCCGGATGGGCTGATCCGGGAATCGGGTATACCCGGTCTGGTTGTACACCCCTAGTGAAAGGAGACATGCAACAGGGCGTGATCATAGTCTGGCGGTGGCCGGAGGTGGAGGTGAGAGAGAAGGGATGTGGGCGAGAGCTAGGGTTTTACGAGGTCGGAATATCTTAGTGAAAATTCTTTCGACAAATGAGAATTTGGGTCATTCGAGGGATATTTTCAAATGGTAAAATTGCCGTCTAATTTGGGAGGTATCCCAATCGATAGTCCTGTCAATTGCGATCGAAAAATGTAGCGCATGATTACGGAGTTGAAAGCTTATGAAAACGTATTAGACTTTAGCGAGGGAGAGAGTACAGAAGAAAGAGATCACATCCACTGGTTCCTCGTTTCCTTTGCCCACCATATACATCTTCAAACCCATTCGTTGCTTTTAGGGGAATGCTTCCTCAGCCCTAATGATGAAAAATTAGGCAACGTTTTGTCAAAAGAAGAAGAAGAAAAAGCGATGATCTTCTTCTTTGACTAAGGAAATGCACAACCGCGTTATAGATTTTAAGTAGATTTCACTTTTCCAATGCCTATGACGCCAAAAGTTTAGGGCGTAAATAATAACCATTTTGATTAGAAATTGATTTTTAGGAGAGAAGCGAATTTTTCTATTTCTATTCTTGAATAATTTTTTAAACAAAAATACGCATTTAATAATGACAAAAAATTTCTCCATTTTGACGGTGGTTGGTGATGACGGCGGCAGGTGGGCAACAAGCGGCTACAATGCGGTGGGCGGGGAGGCAATGGCGACGGGCAAGCGACGGCAGGTAGTGGAGGCAATGGACGGCGAATGGTGGCCGACGGCAATGGATGGAGTAGTGAGGACGAACGATAAGAAAAGTTTTTATTTAAGTAAAAAAAATTTACTTCTAATTTTTGTTTCAAACTTATTTCTAGAGTAAAAATCTATTTTAGAAATAGAAAAATGAAATAATTTAACCAAATAGATTTCTGTTCCAGAAACAAGTGTAAAATAGAAAAAACAGTTCTAGAACAGAAATATAATGATTATCATGCGCACTCTTAATATGCATACTTAATGCGAACAATCTCTAGCAATGTAAGGAAATACAAAATTGAGTTGAGCGACCTTATACGGATCGATGTATATCTTTATATGATGCGGGTAACTTGTGTACAACGTGTTCTTCTTGAATCCCATCGATAGTGAATCCTGAGAAGGGGAAACTTATAAGAACCGTCAATGCTATTAATGCGATTGGACCGTTTGCAATTGACACACGAAGCAATTCGATTCACCATAGCCTCATTCAAGCCTTGGATTGTCCCAGATTCTTGGGTTTGTGGTGTGGATTAAGGGTTAATACCAAATTTAAGAGTTTGCTTTATGGGATGATGTTGATGGATAGAGCTTGTACACAAAGCTTGATGGATGAGATATCATCAATAGAACACCTTCTTCTTTTTTTTACCGACCAAAAAAAAAAAAAAAACTACAAGAGTGCCTTTTCACTAAGCTAAGCTCTAGCGTTGCTCTAAAGGCATCCTTTTTTTTTTTTGGTCGGTAAAGGCATACTTAATATATGTGTATATGTGGTCTTCATTTAATGACTCAGGAACCGGTTTTCCGCCTACCTTGATTTTCCATCTTTAAGAAAATTTACGGTGGCTTTAAAACATATATATATTGCAAGATCCTAGTAATTCCGCGTATTATATCCCAACACCCTCATTGGCCAACAGAAGATAGGGGTGTGCAACCAGACTGGGTATACCCGGTTCTCGGATCGGCCCACCCGGAAAACAGGGTCGAGAACCGGTTCCCATTGAAACCGGGTCGGGAACCGGTTCCCAAAATTCGGAACCGATTTAAACCGGTCCGGGAACAGATTCCGAGTGATTACCCACCTGGAAACCGGTTTCTGGATTGGTTTTGGAACCGGTTCCCGGACCGGTTTTGTAAGTAGAGATCCAAAATCATTTTTTTTCTCCCAATTTCTATTCTCTCCCGCAATCATGCGATATTTTTCCTCTTGGCTCTCTTAAACACGCACGGCACTTCTCCTTTGTCATTCATCTGCCTCACTTGCTTCCCTCCCTCACCGACTCCCTCTCGCACCGTCTGATGGACGAACGATGTTCGTCGCCGCCAAATTCTTGTGTATCACATGGATTGGCTCGCCTAATTTATCTTTTGTAGGAGGAGTTATGCTTGCGTAAATGAATAGTTTCATGTAGTAGTTGTGGGAATAAAACTAATATTAGACCCATGTTTATTGCTAATTCTTTACCTTATGATTTTATTTATTATATAATTAGCCCTATGGATCCTTAATTTTTCGTTTAGTCAAAAAGTTCATGTATTAATTTATTACCAGTGCTTAATGTTTCAATATAAATTATGAGGATTACGTTATTTTCTCGTTTATTAATATAAAATTCGAAGTTATATAGGATATCAAGATATTGCAAAACAGGTTCCACTGGAAACAAGGTTGACCCTGGAACCGGATCGGAAAAACAGGGTGGGTCGAGTACGGGGTCTAATACAAACGGGGTCGGGTATAGGGTCGGAAAAGGAGCCGATTATAACGGGTCGGGTACAAAGTCCAGTGTCTAGACCCTACCCACCCTAGACCCCATCACCCCTAACAAACGAGGGTTTAACCCTCGCCAGGATCTAAGCGAGGGCTCGACGCCCTTGCCAATGGCCAATAAGGGTGCAAAGGCCTTATACTAGCTTGTGGTTGGCAATGGCCAGCCAACGACCTTGTTGGCATCGACCAAAGGGTAAGGAAAAAGAAAAAGAAAAGAAAAGAAAAGAATAAAAGAATAAAAGAATAAAATATTCTGAAAAAATATTAAAAAATTATAACGCCGGGCGCCAATCATGCCACATATGATCGCCGATGTTTACGTCAGCAATTTCTGGCTTGGGTTGGCTAGATAGACTAAATTGATATCAATATGAAAATGTTTCGAACTAAATTAATCAAATTGAAATGTTTAGAACTTAATTTACATCAATAAAATAGATTTAGAACTTTTTTTGTACTTTTCCCTTTACTTAAGCATTAATGTTGGTCTAAATAGGCATATTTAAATTTATGGTGCATTTTATTTTTATAGATTGTCCAACTAATTGATCCAACGATCAAACCCATTACACGTGTATTGGAGGCCAGACTGCTTCTTTGACCACTATGGATTTAAAAACATCGATCGTAGCTTTAAATTATGTAATACCAGAAATATACAATTTATAACACTTCATAATATTATGATAAAGTATCACAACTATAGTACAACTATAGGTAAACCAAGAATTTCGAATGGATAGGTGAGTGCCAAATCAAAATTAATGAATCATATCATTCCGTGTGGCATATTTTTGAATTATTATTGCTCGCCAAAAGGGTAGTTGGCGCTGAATCCATAGGAGGATGTTCAATTTAAGGCTGCAAATTGTGCCGGTCGGGCCTATCTCCCTTATTCTCGGGCAACGCGAATGTGAAACTTGAGATTGACAATACATCCAAACCTTCACCGACTAATTAAGGTATTTTGAGATCGAGAATATGCTAGAGAATCGAGCCTCGGACTTTTGCCATACAAATCAAATCTTAAATCACTCGACCAATGACTTTGGCGGTGTATTTTGTTTTTGTCTTTTTTTCTTTCTTCACCTTATCGAGGAAATCCCGTGTAAGAATGGTTCTTCCCTTTGGAAAGGCTCGCCATGCCACCAGAGTCAGAACCAAGAGACGCTCTTCCTTTTACCCGAAAAAAAAAAAAAAAAAACAGACAGAAATCAACCGTCGTTCATCGAGCGGTTGGATGTCCTTTCCTCGAACGAAAAGTACATTTTCGATATGACCCGACAATAAACGACTCAAGTCAAGCCGGCCCATTTACACACCGCTCGTTGTATCGGCATGGACCAACCTCACGATTCGTGAGTCACGATAACAAATACCTTGTCCACTTTCGTTTGATAATTAATAAGAAAATAAATAGTTATAAATAAGTACGACTTTGGATTAAGGATGGTAAGACCGCGTTGGAATATTTTTTTCATTTACAATGTTGATTCCAACATTCAAAATGGTAAAAACTCAAGAGTTGGTATTTATTTTATAAGTCATTTTCCCCTTTGATCCCATATGAGACTACAAGTAAGGTCGTAATAGATCTGTCAAACGAATGGGTTGGGTTAAATCGAAAATGATTGGACTCTCAAATTGACTCATTTAACTTATTTCTATGCAATACAAATATAGTAATTCACACCTAATTCAATCTATACCTAGCCAATTTTAACCCATCTTATATTGTTAAAATATTTTCATACTAACCTAATTTAAGAAAGCTCATATTCAAATTGAGGTGAGAGTGCAAAGTGAGTGCAATGAGATCGAGTGAGAGTGCAAAAAGAGTTATAGATGTGAATTGGGTCAAAGTAAGTGCGAACTCATTTAACACCCATATTACTTTGGACTATACTATTATAAAGTAACACATTTATTAAATACAACTGACCTATATAGCAACTCAACACATAAAATATGAGTTAAGAAATGGGCCTATTCATTTTGATAGATCTAGGCCATAGTGCCCTCTAATTCCTTTTAAATTTTCTTGCATATCACTCAACAAAATTTGGCTTTGGTTTTCTAGACTCATTGAACTTATTTATAATTAATTAACCTTTGACCAAATTTTTTGGTTTTGGTTTTGGTTTTCCAGATTTGATGAACTCATCTATGGATTCGTTAACCTTAGACCAGATATTTGAGTGTGATTCATTAAATAATTTATGGGAAAATTAGCAAAAAAGTTCTAAACATATTACAATTGTGCTAATTCAATCATAAACTTATTTTTTGACCAATTGAGTCATAAACATTTTACAATTATTCTCGATCAATCCATCCGGCTAAAATTGGCCGGCCGGCGCTGACGTAGTAGCCGACCAGGTGCCGACAACTTTTTTTAATAATATTTTATTTTTTGAAAAAAATTATTAATTTTTTTTCCCTTTTTCTCTTATTTTTTTATTTCCTTCTCCCTCTCCCTCCTTCCTCCTCCTCCCTCCTTCTTCCTTTGGCTCTAGGGACTAGCCAGAGGGGAGGGTTGGCCGATCGCCGAACTAAGGTGGTCGGGCTAGCTCGCCTCGCCATTGCGAGGCGAGGGCGAGCTCGCCCAGCCATTGGCGAGGCGAGCCCTCGCTAGATCCGGCGAGCTCGCACCCGGCGACGGTGGGGCGAAACCCGCCGCTAGTCGGCGAGCTCACGCCCGGCGACGGCGGGCGAGCCCCGTCGGATCTAGTGAGGGCTCGCCTCGCGGTCATCGGGTGAGGCTAGCCCTCGCCGAGATCCGACATGGGCTCGCCCGTCGTTGCTTGGCGCGAGCTCACCGACCGGCGAGGCGAGCCCGCCGATCGCCTCAATCCGGCGGCGCGGGCGGCCGATCGCCGGAGCCAAAGGAAGGAGGAGGGAGGAGGGAGGAAGAAGGAAGAGGGAGAAGGGGGAAAAAAAAAAAAAGAGGAAAAAGGAAAAAAAATTAAAAATTAAAAAATTTCAAAAAATAAATATTATCAAAAAAAAAAAGGTTGCCAGCGCGCCGACCAGGCTAATTTTGGCTGGATGGACTAATCGGGAATAATTTTAAAAGGTTTAGGACTCAATTGGTCAAAAAAATAAGTTTAGGACTAAACTGGCAAAATTGCAATAGGTTTAGGTTTTTTGGTAATTTTCCCAATAATTTATTAACAACTGATGGAAAAGAAGTTAAACAATTCGTAGGCCTTCATTATTGAGAAGGAGCCAAATTTACCAAATTTATATATCCAAAGTTCTAACAAATCTAGCGTTTTCCCGGTATATCAGCAAACCAAATTTGGCTTTGGTTTTCCAGATTAACTGAACTTATTTATTAGCTAATTTTCCTTAACCTGATTTGGGTTTTCCAGATTTAATGAACTCATTCATTTATGAACTTGTGATTAAATCAACCAATAGGTTTCATTAATGAAGAGGAGCCAAGATATGATAATAATAACAATCATTCATTATCTTGCGGGGCCAAGCAACATACATTCATTTCGTTCGGGCTGATTAAAATAAACCCACTCTTGCATAACAACACCGTTCGACCTATTACGAAGTCATTTAACATAAGATGTTTGGGCCTACATATTTCTCAATTCTTGATACTAATAAAACCTTATTAAATGTTCCAAAGTCAAGTTTACGTAGTGTATTACTAGCAATAGTGCACACGCGTTTTCACGTGAACAAATAGTTAATGTTTCACACTAAAAATATGATTCATCCATTATCGTGTTTTTGTGATAGTTAACTATAAGGCTTCACAGGCACAAAATATAGGAAAATTATATGAGGAGAATCCAATAGAAAATCTTTCGTCTCTTTTGTTTTACACATTTAGCGTGAAAATAAGAATAGCTCAATGAGTGGGCTCGGGAGGGAGTACAAGACTAATAGCCGCAATGCAGTTGCTCCACATCTCATTGCCCTCCTGTAGATATCAGATATCGTCCCCTTGATCGGCTTGTGGCTCGAGACAATTGACTCCATGAATTGGTTCTGGCAGTTCTTCCCTGCCTTCACGGGCTTGTGGCAACATTCATCGGTGGTTGCAAAGTTGTTGTAAAGGACTATGATTTGGAAGAACCCAGCCCTGCAATCATAGGTTATTCTTTTTGCGCAATAAGGGATTCTGGTTGTGGCGAAGGTAGCCTTAGGAAGCAATGCGACGGTGACGACCAACAAGATTATCAAAGTGGACAAGTTCTATAAGCGTTGCCATGGTGTTCTATTGGAGACGGAAGGGTTGGAAATTGTCTGATATAGCTAATTGTTTGATGCTGTAGTCGATCTAGAGAAGAGAACTTAAATAGCTGGAGAGAAATAGTGCATTAATGAAATGGATTAATCAGTTATATGTAGATCTATAATTATTTCTCTTGCAGTAAATTCTTCTCAATACATGGATCAAGGGCCTATTCATCTCATTTTGTCGGCGCTTCAATCATTTGCCATAAAAACAAGTAAGTAGTAATGGGTTGCTCGATTGAAGAGAGTTAGCCTGGAATGAATTAACACTCATTTTCATTCTGATTTCCAATCCCCTGTTTGGTGTATAAAAGGAACTAGTCACATGCCCACGTGGGTTTATAATAATTTTATGAAATTAAATTTGCTTAAAAGGTTTCAACATATATACTTTCATGAAAAGGGCAACAATAAGTTTGTATATATAATCTAAAACATACCCTCAAACGCATAAGGATACATCATTGGACCCCCTAATTGATGACACGACGAGGGAATATCGAAAACCGTGGGGAGGCTCGAAATGAACCAAGATCGTGCTGAACGTCCACTAACAAAACCTAAAGCCGGTCTAGTCAGGGGATACCCGGCCCGAGTTTTGGCCTCCCGAGTCTGGGATTAGACCGCTTGAGATCGCTGCATTCATGAGAGTGAATAAAGCATGACTATTCTGCTGTACAATAAAAGAAATAACGGCTTAGGAATTTCCAATCTCCAAGCAATTAAAGTTTATCTCACGGTAGATAATGACCGGCTCACATGTAAGTTATGCAAAGTTAATAAGGATCCATGGGACGCTTTCGACGGAAATAATGGCCGAAAATGACAAACGAAAACTGTCCAAGTACGAGGAAACAATGGACTCATAATTGATTTTTCATCTCTATATCGTCTCTGTATACTCAGTGGAGGAGTGAATGTATTTTCTATCTGAAAAATCCTTTTTCGAAACCCCAAGTAGCCCTTTATGATATAAAGCACCCTCTATGACTGAAAATTTGATAATATAAAGCTTTATCGATTCCAATTTTGAAGAAAAATCAACTTGCCCATTTTAGCACACCCACGTGCATAGCAGGTGCAATTGTTGGCCATCTCAAGGAATTGGGGCTTGTTCCTCCCTTAACTTTGTAAGCTCCTGTCTAATGTAATGATATGGGCTTAATGATATGTGTTGTTTTTGGAAAACAATTCAGGAGGCAATCTGGCAAAGAAAAATCAAATTTGCTGATGATAATGAGCATATGATGACTCTTTAATATCTCATTTAAGAGAATCAGTTGATCGATAAATTATTCAATTATTTTAAAAGGGGGAATACGTGGACACTAACAAATGTCCAAGTCTTTTAGGGTCCGTTCGTTTTCGCGGAAAATGACTTAGGAAAATGTTTTCCGGATTTTCCGGTGTTCGTTTCACGGAAAATGAACTAGTCGAAAAATGTTTTCCATCATTAGAAAAAAACAACCTTTAAAGTGAGGAAAATGTTTTCCACTTTTGAAAAGTGAAAAACGTTTTCCATGACTTCTTCCCTCTTACTTTTTTTATTAATACATTTTTATTTTATTTTTATGCTTTCTCTTTTTTTTTTTTTTAAATCGAATTTTTAATTTCTTTTCTTTTCTATTTTTTTTCTTTCTTTCCTATTGATCTTCTTCTTTGGCCCGACTGCCGGCCACGCGGCGTCCGGCGGCCGGCCGCGGCCGGCGACCAGCCACAAGCCAGCGGCCGGCGACCTCGCCGACCTCGCCCCAGCCGGCGAGGCTCCGCCTAGCCCGATCCGGGCGAAGCCGAGATCGGGCCTCGCCGAGGCTCGGGCGAGGCGGAGCTCGCCAGCCCGGGCGGAGCTCGCGGCTCGCTAGAGCCCGGCGAAGCTTCGCGGTGAGCTCGGGCGAGATCGGCCGAGCCTCGAGCTCGCCGGATCGGCCACCGGGCCTTGGTCGGCCGCCGGACGGCCCACCATCGTCGGGCGGGAAGGAGGCGGCGACGGCGAAGGAGGAGGAAGAAGGAGGAGGAAGGAGGCGGCGGTGGAGGAAGGAGGAGGAAGAAGGAGGAAGGAGGAAGGAAAAGAAAAAAAATAAAAATAAAAATAAAAATAAAAATAAAAATTTCGATTTTTTAAAAATATAAATAATTAAAAATTCATTTTTAAAAAAAAAATATATAAAAAATAAAATTAATTTTTGGTCAATTAAAAATATTAAAATTCAATTTTTGATAATTTTCCCCAAACAATTAAACGAGCTAACGAACGGTGGAAAATATTTTCCACTCAAATTTTAGGTTTTAGTAGAACACCTAGGAAAATAGAGTCATTTTCCGGAAAATGATTTCCAGGGAAAATGTTTTCCGGAAACATGATATTTTCGCGAAACGAACGAACCCTAGTTGCAGTTTGGTTTCGTCGAGTAGTAGAGTCAATGCAATTGCAAATAGTTGAGTCAATATAATCACCGATGTAAACGTAGATTACGAGTCTAGGCATCCGTTGAGTAGTGGAGTTGACAATCCTAGATGTAATCGTTTGTAGCTAAGTATTGCTAAATACTAGGAATCATGTAAACATGTTTAATTTATTAGCAACCATTTGTAATCGTTGATTGTGGGTTAGAAATATCCACATTGTACTCTTTGTAAAGGACCCCCAGATAATTACAGAGTTGAATGTTCTTCTCTGAATTAATCTTAATCTTTATAATCCTGCGATATACACAAGTGGCAATGATTTTGTTTCGAGGGTTCATACCTAAAAAATTCTTGTCATTTACTTTTGGGTCCAAATTCAGCAAAGGCCCTTCGAAACCTTTGTAGGATTCATATTGATTCATCCACATTGATAATAATATTTCATTGACACTTTTTTGGTGAAAAACCATTAATTTTAACGCTAGCAAATCTTGAATTGCAAAAAATTTGTGGGCATTCTCATGGTAGTAGAATAAGAATCGATGATATTTTTAATCAGACCCCTCGCGAACGATACACGATGTTATTCGATTTGCCATAGTTTCGGCCAAGCACAGGTTTATGGATGTCATTCGGTTTGCAAGACAGATTGAGAGATTGACACGAAATTCAGAAGCATCAGTGTTGTGCTAAATAGGTGTTTTCCCTTTTTTGTCAAAAGAAATTTTAATTTATTACCAAAATGATATACGAAAAGATTCATATAAAATCTCAAAAGTCACCCTACTAAAGTAAATGCGCAGAGCTCCAAAACAAACCAAAAACCGAATATCAAGGTATATCATGCTTTGGCAAAGATAATCACACGCTCGTCCTTTAAGAACAGATCTATGACTACATCCAAGCAAACGGATGAGTGGTCAATTGTCAAATTACACATCATCATCGATGATGAGCATATGCCGAGACATCTATTTTTAGTTATAGCTTTGCCTTTCGACAGTGTGTGCCTAGATTCGGCGTCTCCAACCCCTTCACAGTATAAATATGCTTAAGAAGTTCAGATTTGCTCGTGAAGGCAAGCTCTTTAGCAAGTTCACATTGAATGAGCACAAATTTGACTTTGAAACTGCTGTGAATAATATTGAAACTAGAGACAGAGTATTTGTTAGATAGGAGAAAAAAAGTTCCCAAATCTAAGATTTGGGAGAGAAAAGCTCTCAGACATTTATTGCATAGGAAAATTTGAGATCAATCCAGACTTCAAAACAAAAATATCATAGCATTCGCATCTCATACGGATCATATGTTGTACACGCCATGAGCTAGCGCACATGGAATCTTTCTTCTAGATTGACGCCGCTGAGATCGACAGGGGCATAATCGAATTGAAACGGAGACATAAGTTGAAGATAACTAGGGTAAAAGTTTAAAATGGTGACCGCATGATCAAAGCAAGGGGTCTTGTTGAAGCTTCAGGAAATAATCGTGATGAACAAACTAAGATCGAAATTTAATTGAAGTTTCAACAAGCGAAATCATCAACAGGGATTAACTCTCTCCCTATAAATAGAGAGCACTAACCAGGAGAAGGGGGCACGACACATTCAGTAAAAAGAGAGCAATAAACAATGAGAGAGGAGACAGAAAAAAATCATCGTGCCCGTCCTTGATTCTGCGTCGCTTGTGTTAAATCTTCACGTTGTCCCTACTTCGGCGTGAACCCGCTGAGACCAGAGTTGCCCCAAACACGGCGAGCTTCAGCATTGCTTCGACGACTCAGACCCGCAGACAACAGTAGCTTCCAGCAGCCGTCACAGCCACCAAGACTGTTGCCCTCGTGGAGTGCCCTTCATGGTGTTTTCCGACAACAATTACGAATCTCCAGCCCCATCCGCTCGTCCAAATCAGTACGGCGAGTCCTGCACCGGTCTAGTCGAATTCCCAACAGCGCCCAGTAGCTCCAGCATGCGTCCGAACAAGGTTGACTCTCTAGTTTGCTGTGTCACAACCAGTCAAGCTGAGCCTTAACTCGTACGGCCAACCAAGCCTCCTTTCCGGCGACACCCTCCCCTTTGCAAGTCTTTACTCTCTTTTCAACGACGGTGGCTGGCTGTGGCTCGCTGCTAATCTTTCCATTGCAGTTCCTAGAGTTTTGTCTTCTTCCATTTGTTGCCTGTAACCTTGCTGCCTGTTTCAACTCACTCGGACAAATTGTCAAAAAAGTTCTAAATCTATTACATTTTTATCAATTTAGTCATAAACCTTTTAATTTTATCAATTGAGTCGTAAATATTTTCCAATCTTACCAATTGAGTCTATCCAGCTAATTTTAGCCAGAAATCATTAACATGAATGCTGATTATCCTACGTGGTAATTGATAACCCCGATGTGGACAATTTTTTAAAATATTGTACTGTTTTTTTTTATGAATTTATTTAATATTGTTTTCTTTTGTTTTCCTCTTTTCTTTTCTTTTCTTTTATTACACCTCTGCCGGCGAGGGCTAATGATCCTCGTTTGGTTGGGGCAAGGGCATTGTGGCCCTCACCGGCTGTGGGCAAGGGCCTCTGCACCCTTGTTGGCCAAAAGGCAGGGGCATCCATCATTGCCTAGTCTAGCGAGGGGTTCGTGGCCCTCGTTAGCCACAAGCAAGGGCCGCAAACCTTTTGCCTGGATTTGGTGAGGGCATCGACCCTTGACTCTTCGTCTTTGATTCCATTGAAGATGAACTCATTGTCTTCAATTCTTCTCTTCCCAAGCGCCGAAGGGGGAGAGAGGTTTCTCGGCCATCCAAGCGAGGGCCATGACACCTCAAGGGCCACAGGTGAGGGGCTCGTAGCCTTTAACTGTGGCCAGCAAGGGTGCAACCCCTCACCCAGACCAAGCTTATGGCCGGTGATAGTCGCAAGCCGAGGTGTAAAAAAAGAAAGAAAATAAAATAAAATAAAATAAAATAAAATAAATAAACAATAAAAAAATATTACTAAAATTGTTTATGTTAACATCAATCTTGCCACATAGGACGATCATCGTCCACGTCAGCCATTTATGGCCAAAATTGGCTAGATTGACTCATTTGGCAAAACGATAAGAGGTTTAGGACTCAATTGACAAAATTAAAAAGATTTAGGACTAAATTAACAAAAGTGCAATAAGTTTAGGAATTTTTGAACAATTTTCCACAATTCACTCAATGCTTATTGCTATCCAGGTGTTGTCCTTCTTTCTACTAGAACGATTGGTGTTGTTGTGAATTTTCCGTGGCAGTTCTACTCCTTGATTTTTGTTGTTGTTCACGCTCGGCCAATTCACACCACCAACCATGACTTGATTCTCCTTGTGGCTGTTCCTAAATTTCCCTTATGCTAGTCTTTCCGGTGATCTCAAAGGTGTTGCCATTAGTGAGAGAAAACCACCCAATCAATTTTGGAGAATACCTGTCACGCCTCGAACCCCGGGCATGCACACATCCCTCGGTGGTCGATTAAAAATGCAACGTCCCAGAACTCGTCGTCGACCCATTCTTTTTATCTTTCAATTAAGCACATGTGGAAGTGAATTAAACACAACACCCAGACAATCATCAAAAAGAGGGATAGTAAAAACATACAACCATTTTTCATAAAGTATGATTTATTTACATACCAAGTTAACCCTAGGAGTTTATATACACCAGTCTGTCTAAAAAAGAACTCCTAGGCAACCTACACCCCATATCCCTCATACTCGGGCTCGGGATCCTCTACGACACCGTCCGGTATGTTGATGTCCATGGGGTGCCCTACCTCCCCATCCTCCGTCCCGATGGGCGGTCCGTCAAAACCTTGCGGGGGACCCTCCCGAGCGCCATTGTGCTCGTTAATGAACCACACTTTGAAGCGATGAGGTACCAAAGGAAGGAGACCCTCATCAGCCCAAATTGTGGTTACCACTAACTCGCGAGTCTGGGTGGTCTCGAGAATAGGAAAAAAGGTAGACTCGTAATCCATTTCCCACGGAAACCCGAACCAGACTGGACGTATCTCCATACTAAGGACCTGAAAAACGTTAACCGCGACGGGGTGAGATAAATCTCAGTGAGTCAAAACCCTAAACTCCGGTTAGGATGTAAATTCGCCTCGAAGGCGGTCCTAAACACGCACCATACAAAACTCACCTCACCTCGGCGTGTCTCTGCATATTAGTACATCACATATGCCATTATAAATATAACAAGCGTAATTAATAACCAGAACACATAACTCTTATCCTTCAAACATTCACATGGGTCCCGATTATAAGGTAAAATCATTATGACACGTCCCATACTGTGCCACACAATTTTGCCCCATAATCAAGCGCAACTATCATAATCATTCAAGCGTGTCCCAATTATTACAACCCATCAGTCACGGCCAACTCAAAAGCCGGCGGTCATCCGGCTTAACCAGGCATCGTCCCACTCTATCGGGCACGGCAACGTCTAACACTACATGCTTAGACGGCATTCCATAAAGGAGCATCAGCCCGGCCTCCATCGCGACTCGGCATCCGTTGACGTGGGGCATCCGAACTTAATCAGGCATCGCCTCCTCAACTCTCGTCAGGTGAGGGGTTCTGATAGTGACCATACGAATACATATTTAGCTAAGAACACCATGCTTTGCGTTCAAATACCTCATTTTCAAATAATGAACTTGGCCACTTTTTCTTCGTATTAAAAATCCCGATAACATAATCGTGTGTGGTCACATATTCAATACTTAGATGTTTATTTATTGCATTGTCTTTCAATAAATTGGATGTTAATCACTTTCCTAGAATAGGTTAGGGTTAGCTAAGGAAATGAATGAAAACCTACAAAAACATTTACATGATCACCTAACGGTTTTAATACCTTAAGAGCATAGTTTGCAATCAATATCGCAAGACCACTTAGATAACAACTTTACAAGTTAGAGGTACCAAAAGAGCGATAATAGATATTGGCATAATCAAGTCATCAATCCTAAAATATGTAGTCGCATAAAAATCAAGACGTGTCTCCCGCATCTTGATTGGTGTCTAGCCAACTCCAATAGGTGATGACTCCTAGAAAATGCTTAAGTTGTTAAAAACTTAAAAGGAAATATCATGTCACGCAAGGTATAATCTTGGGAGAGATCGTGTTTGTAAGAATTGGACCATTGGGACCCTTGAAATCATTTGATTGGATAGTCCTATGGGACCATTTACAAACAGATACCTCTAAACCTATTCACGAGAGTGGCTCCTTGGGTAAGTAGGTCGTAAAAGTATGGCCATCTTCAATTAATTCACCGGCTGGGAGTTAAGAGCTATGGGGAGTTGATTGGTGTTGTTGTTGAGGTCTAGATCGCCCAGACGACCTATCCTTTAGTCAATAGCATGGTTTCCCAAGATGGAATCCGTTGCTACTGTTACATTATTGTTCCTGTAACTAAAACTATCTACCCATCAACGGTCATATGCAAATTTACTCGTTCATTAGTACCTTCCAAGATTTGACAACGACATGATCAAATGCTTTTTGTCACTTGACAATATCATATGCTCCTTATCACCTATCTTTACATATTGCCCTCGGTAAAACTATGTGGAAGGACCTTGCAATTAATCATTTAATCATCCTCTTGAGCAGATAAGCTTCTAAAGACTATATGTTGATGACAGATCGATGGTGATTCCATGTCCTTATGAATACTTCATCATATTTAACTTTTTCTCCTCCTATTAAAATCCTTATCCTTGTAATTTGTTCTTGTTGATCTTATGAAGCCCGTCGATATCATCACAGTCTTCATGAAATCTTCACTACATCATTATGACGAACATCTACATTATTATAGAGATATTAAATCAAGGATGGTTTTAGAATCATCCAAATTTCAAAGAGTTGTCTTCTCAATAAAGCGTTGTTTATTCATGATTTATCCTTTCCAAACCTACACGCTAGTGCTTAGGATCTAGGAAGAGCTTTAGGTTCGCAATTGATGTCATCGTGTGCTGAACCCATTAAACAGAAGCATTCAATCGGGCATTTTGAAAGGCCTACAAAAGCTAAAGGTGGTCCTTTTTCAAGGAAAAGAAAAAACAGAGAAAGGATGGACTCTTCGCAACCATGATTCATACGACGATTGTCACGCCCCGATCCTCGGGCACGCACCCATCCCTTACCTGGTCGATATAATAGCGATGTCCCAAGACACATCGCCGACCCATTCATTTTAATATGCATACGGAAGCATATAGAAATCCCCAGACAATAAAACAATGGAATAGGAAAGTAGGGCTGCAAATTTCGACACCAACACAATCCTTTTATAAACAAACAGGTACACATACATTGTCAGGTTGTTTACAAAACTATTGGCCTAACAAAAATGAATTGTCCTATAACCCCCTGATCAGACATGTTCGCCGATTCTTCGATCTCCACCTTTCCAGAATTCGGGGCTTCTAGTCCTCTACCAACACCATCTAAAGACATTGGCCTCATATTCCACTCCGCAACTCAATACGGTTCGAATAGGCATCCAATCAAATACCACGATCGAAACATCAATCAATCGACCAGTCGATTACATGTCATCACGACCATCCCCTAGTTGGTACTTTCAATACTATCTATAATGTCCTATCAAATCGGATTTGCTCACCCAAAGCTGAAAGTATAGATAGTATAGCTTGTCCAAAGCTGATTATATAGTATACTATGTATATGCTCGCCCAAAACTGATAGATTAAGGCCCTCAGGCCAATTTAGTATACTATATATGCTCGCCCAAAGCTGATAGCCCCTGGCCAATATAGTATACCACCCAACTATACAATCAATTTATAAATTTTATCGTACTCGATAAAAATACTCGTGTGTGGGTACACGATCGGCCTTAGCCAAAATACAATAATTTCACTTTTGATCATCCCACTTCTTTTAGCAGTCCAAAAATAGATTTTTAGTACTGTAGACCGACGCCTGGTAATTTCCCCACTAATTACCAAAATTAATTATTTTAGGAATAAAATCCTAAAATCACCAATAAATCGATTCAGCACAATTTAGCACTCAAATAAATAAACAGAGTACACCACAATAATCAGCATAAAATTCCAGTCACCGACTATCCCGGTTTAATTTCCAAAAAAAAAATAATTAATTAAATAATTACGAAAATTAATAAATAAATGCAATAAATCCAACTTAGGCCTGTAATGCCTAATTGGACGCCGAAATGGACCCGGAAAAATTCTGAGGTTCATTTGATAAATACTAGAACCTATTTCTTTGCTAATTATACTAACCATTTGCCTAACATGCATTGGTAAGGCACTAAATTAATTCACCTAATCTAATCTATCCACCTAAGTACACTTAATTAAATCTAATCAACCCCTAAACATCATTAGCATACTAAGCAAGGATTAGTGAGTTAAACTCACTTGTTTTGCGAGCGGGTCGAATAAAACCGATGGGAATGTCGCGGGGAACGATTAACTCCAAAGCAAGCCTAGGTTTCGAGGCTCGGAACCACCTCAAAACTGGCCTAAACCGAGCTGAGATACCCACAAACTTTCTATTATGTTCTTGCTGAAATAGAAGAGAACAAAGCCGGTTTAGAGTGGGAATTGAGCGGGGGAGGGGGAAAAGGGCAAACTGGGCCTTGGTGGGGCTTACCGGCGGCAAAAACGGTGGAGCACGAGCTCCAGTTGAGCTCCACAAGCTACTAGACAGAGGCTAGGATGGCGTGAGGTGCGGATGGGGGTCGGGGTTACGCGGGTTGGCGCGAGTGGTGGCGCGCGCGTGGACGGCGACGAGCGGTGGACGACAAGGCATGCGACGGCTCCTGCTGTCTCCAGCGGTTCTCCTTGGCTGCTGGTGGTGTTCGAACAAGCTGAGAGGAGGAAGATGGAGAGGGTTTTGGCCAAGATGAGGGAAAGAGGAAGAGATGAGGGAGAGATGGAGGACAAGGGCTCCACCATGGCCCATTTCTTCCAATGCTTTGTCCCCTTGACCATCCATGGCCAAGCTATGTTCCTTGGTTCTCAATGAGCCACCAAGGCTCTCTTTGCAACATTGATTTGGTCCAAAATTGCTAGGGGAAGGGGGGCATACGAATTTGTTACAAATCTCTCTCAATTGGACTTGATTTCTTGCTCAATTCATTATCATTTGGCCTCAATAATTTCAATCGACACCTCAATTATCAAATTGATATTTTCCTCACCACTTGAACCATCTTGTGTCCCAATTGTGCAATCAAAAAATGGTCTCGGCCTTTTTCTGAACAAAAACGGCCCTAGAACGACTTTTTCCCAAAAAGTCTCGGGTTGCAGAAAAATCTTCTGAGACTAAGTCGATACTCCTAGAATTTATTGTGACATGATAGAATCTTTAATTTCTGAAATCGGACTCGAATTCACGGTTAATTTCCATTCGACGAGATTTTAGCGTAACCTAGGTTATCGAGTAACTTTCAGAAATTTTTAGTGCAAATGACCTATAGTCGATTTTCTTCGAGCCACAATGAACTCACTCGACTCATTGGCGACTCTAGGTTGTTGTGAAAATTTTGAGGATTCAAATACGAACACGGAGTACCAAAACAATAGGAAAATCGGTAGAGTGTCGGTCGACTAGAATTTTTCCAATTTAGTGGTGTCACCCACGATTAGCCATACATCTCAATTGAACCAACCTATCTCTCGATTTCAAATCGATTTTTATCTTGCCGTAATGGCCTCTAAAGATGAGCACGATCGAGAAGCCAATTTCTAGTTGAATTCTCAAGTCTATTGCATTAAAATTCCTTAATGGTTTCCCCAGATAATCTAGTTATCTCGAAAGTGATCAGCTCTAAGAATAGCCCTATAGGTGCATTAATGAAATGCCCGATTTATTCGGTAGAAAACGGGACTGAAAATGCTGGGATGTCACAACGATCGGATATCCTTTCATTTCGAATGAAACATAACACTTTCGAGATGACCCGATAATAATTAACTCAAGTTAACCCGATCCATTTTATTTTTTTTGTCAGTCATACTATACTCCTATTCTAACTCTCACTCTCAGACTTTTACCCCGCCTCCTTGTAGGGCGTGAGAGTCGAAACCCACACTTGAAAATGAATCGTCCCCACCCCAACCCCCCGATAAGGTGGGGATTCGAACCCCACCTCCCCCTTCCATGTTGGAAGGGTGGCTACTGGAGCAAACCCCAATGGTTAACCCGATCCATTTACACACTGATTATTCTATCAACATGGGTCAACCTCATAAAAATAGATACCTCATCAGCTTTTCTAGTATCCACCGTCGTATTGTTTAATTTCATCTTTTTCCCATTTATTGCTCAACCAATTTAACTTTAGTTTTTTGATTCATTGAGCTTATTCATTGATTAATTAACCTTTGACTAGGTATTTTAATTATGGTCTTCCAGATTTAGTGAACTTATTTATTAATTATTCAACAAATCGACCAGATACTTTAGTATTATTTTGTACTATATTAAATTATTCTTTAACAACTTGTGGAAAAAAGGTTAAATAATGAAAAGGTTGCGTTAATGAGATTACAAAGTTATAACAAGTGTTGTTTTCCGCGTATATCACTAAACCAAACTTGGCTTTGGTTTTCCTTTGGTTTTCCACGTGAATTGAACTTATATATTAGCTAATTATAACTTAACAAGATTTGAGTTTTTGTTTTCCAGATTTACTGAACACATTTATTGATTATTTAAACTGTTGACTAGATATTTGGGTGGGACAATTATTTTATTAAAAAACATTAAAACTAGTGATAATTAATAGGTTTCATTAATGAAGAGAAGCCAAGTTGATAACAATAATATTAATAATGATAATATTAATCGTCGCCGTCATCTTCCAGGCGAAGCAACGTACATTCATTTCATTTTGGCTGATTAAATTAAACCTACTCTTGCATAATAACATGGTCAGAATTATTACGAACTCATTTTACAAAAGATGTTGGGCCCTACATATTTCTCAATTCTTGATCCCAGTAAAACCTCATTAAATGTTCAAAAGTCAAGTTTACAGAGTGTATGATTAGCAAAACTGCACACGCGTTCTTGCATGAATATACAGTTAGCATTTGAAAGGTTTCGCTAAATCGTCTTAGGATAAACTATTTGAATTATCAGTTAACGAAAAGAAAGAAGTTACCGATGGAGCAATTGAATACGTACATATATAAAGAGAGAAATATATTTCGAGATTCGAATTTTTTTTATGATTGTTTACAGGATTAACAAGATTCAAAGTAAGATTTATATAAGATTATTAATTTATACATTTATCCGTTAATAGAGTATTATATAAAACAACCATCGGGGATTGTTTTTTTTGGTCAAAAAACCTTAAAAGTAAGAAGTCCACTCTACTTTATTTTGTTTAATAGTGTGCTAGATCGACTAGCGTTAGCTACGTATTCATGTGATTATTCGAGATAAATGTATGATTATCAAACCATCATTTAATCTTTTGATCACCTAGGCATTTGTTTCAAAAGTTGTGTTAAAAGCATAAGTAAATAAAGTGACATTTTCTTATAGTTTTGTATGGGACTATGTTTTTAGACTCGAAAGTAAATAACAACTTGAGGGGCAGATTGTATTTTGTGGATCATTTTAAATAATTACAAGTTTCTACGCACATTGAACACTGAAAATATGATCCATCCACAATTTTGCGGATAGTTAGCCATAAGGCTTAAGAGGCAAAAAATAAAATAAAATAAAAAATTGAGGAGAATCCAATAAAAGAAATTATAATTCTTTCGTTCTTTTTATTTTACACATTTAGTATACTACAAAATAGGAATAGCTCTCAATGAGCAGGCTCGGTAGGGGACACAGGACTAATAGCCGCAACGCAATTGTTCCACGTCTCATTGCTCCTCCTATAGACATCAGATATTGTCCCCCTAATCTTCTTGTAGCTGGAGACGCTCGACTCCACAAATTGCTTGTGGCAATTCTTCCCCGATTTTAAGAGCTGATGACAACATTCATCAGTGGGTGTAAAGGTGTCGGCAAGGATTATGATTTGAAAGAATCCAGACCCACAATTGTAAGTTATTCCCTTTCCGCAATCAAGGTTTCCGACCTTGGCGAAGGTAGCCTTAGGAAGCAATGCAACAAGGACGACCAACAAGATCATGAAAGCAGACAAGTTCTTGGGCGTTGCCATTATGGTCTTTTGGGGATAGAAGGGTTAGAAAATTGTTTGATGGTGCAGTCGATCTAGAGATGAGAACTTATATAGCTGAGGGAAGTAGTGCATTAATGAAAGAGATTCATCGGTTATGGTTCAGAAATTAAAGCAAGAAACATGTACAATTATTTCTCTTGCAATAAATGCAAGGATTGAGGACCTTGTCATCTCGCTATGTTTGCAGTTCAATCATTTGCCATTAAAAAAAAATAAAAACGTAGTAATGAGTTGTTTGGTTGAAGAGAATCAGCCCAAAATGAAAATGAAAATGAATCAGTCCAAAATGAAAATACTCATTTCCGGTCTGAAATTCAATCTCATGTTTGGTATATAATAGTAACTAATCATATGCCCTTGTGGGTTCAAAATAATTTTATGCAATTAAATTTCCTTAAAACGTTTCAACATATGTACTTTCGTAAAAATGGCCACAAGTAAGCTTTAGAAATAATCTAAAACAGATCCTAAGTGAACGAAGAACCTGTTGAAATCCCACTTACCAAACCTAAGGCCGGTCTGGTTTGGGGATACTCAACCTGAGTTTTGGCCTCCCGACCCCTTGAGATCGCTGCATTCACGAGAGAGTTAATAAAGCATGAGTAAGACATTGTGACTAAGACACTTTTTTCTTTTTTTTCCAGTGAACCTACCGAAATACCGTCCCTAAAATCATTTTCAATCACATAATATTTTTATATATGACAACTTATGAACACACTATTAATTGTTTATTTTTATCAAATAGTATGAGTATAACTATATTTCAAAGTTGAAAATTAAAATTCAGTTTAATTATCTAGCCGAATCTTGATCAAAAATGGAAAAGGAAAATCGATCAAAATATGAAAAGGTTAATTTCTCAGGAACATGATCCAATGTCAACATATTTATATTTAGATCATATCTAAATAGTAACAAAAGAAAAACACATAAAGGGGGAAAAAGGTGGAAAATTCTTGCTGTTGTACTCCTACTATGAAGAAAGTAATAAATATCGATTGTTGTTAACACCTAAATTTCGCCATTTTACTTAAGACTTAATAGCATTAAAAATTAAGAATTGATCGCTAAAAACAAAATCCAAAACAATTCTAAAAAAAAAAAGACGCGAGAGGGGCCGGGTCGGGCTGAATTTGGCCTTGGCCCAACCCGCCCCTCCTTTTTTTCCTCTCTCTCGCGCGCGCGGCCCGGCCCAGCCTCCCTCTCCTTTCGGCCCGGCCCACGCCCCAACTTCTTCCTCCTCTGGCCATCTTCATGCATGGGAGGCAAAAAGCAAAGGAAGCAGCAACAACAGGCGCGGGGGGAGAAGAGCAGAAAGCAGAGGTGACCGAGAGTGAAACAAGGAGAACAGAGAGAAGAGGGAGCTGGTAAAGGCGAGCCAAGGCGAGGAGGAACCTCCAGTACGTCCAATCGTCGCCGGTGAGCCACCCGACTGACGCCGACCATTGCAGTCTCCCCGGAACCCAGATCTGGAGCAGAGGCGCCGTGTGGAGCAGCCGAAGACGACCGGAGGAGAAAAGAAAGACCAAAGGAGAAGAAAAAAAAAGCAGAGGAACAGAACCGAGAGGAGGGAGGAGGCATCGTCGACGCTGCCCGATGCCGTCCAAGCCGCCCCCTCCAACCTTGACGCCATCCGAGCCGTCGCCCTCCGACCACCAGCTGCCCACCCGAGTGCCGCCACTGCTGCCGTGCTCCCCTCCACCCGAACTCGTGACGAAACCCTAATCCCGACCGTCGCCACCGAACCACCTAGGACCACATCGTCACCGCCCGTCCTCGCAGACCCCGACATCATCATCGCCCCTCATTGCCCACAGCTGCCACCCGCCGCACCATCGCCGCCGTCCACACTACCGCCGCCAAGTCACCGACGTCCCTGCTATTCCCCCTCGGCACTGTGAAGAAGCCCTAGAGAAGAGGGCACGAACCAAGTTAAAAGAGCTAGGCCGGGTGCAATCAATTGAATAGGGTTTTGGTTGATCCGGGCTTTGTTTGTTCTTCAGGCAAGCCGCGTCTGGGCCGAAGGAAGGCCTTTAGACCGGTTTAATATTAGTTTTTCCTTTTGTGTTGGGCCAAGCTTAATTTACTTAGGTTTCTTTTTTAGGTGGGCTCATTTTTTAGCTGGACTGGGCCCGTAATTCAGGCCCAGTCCTATTGGGGCCTGACGAGTTGGGTCAGACCTGGTGGCTGTTTGGCCCTCCCCCAACCTAGTTCGCCCATTTTTTTGTAAATTAAAAATTATTTTTAAAAAATAAAAATTTCGAAATTTAAAAAATGTGGGGTTTGGTTAGGAATTGCCATGTCTTCCCTTTTTAGTGTAATTAGGCCTTTATTTGTTCATATTTTGATATATCGCATGTTTAGTTTGCATATTTTATTATGTTTAATTGCACGTATTTAATTTTATGACAATTAGGATCTTGGTAGCTATAATTATTATTTTAATGATTATGTACCCACATGATCACCTCACATGTTAGTGGATAGATATAAAATCAATCCAAACTGCCTAACAAAAATCATTTCTTTTAAAATGAACAAGATTAGGTATCGAAATGGCACTAATTGGTCAATTAGTGTAATCAAGTCCCCGACCCTAGATTATCTAGCTGCGTAGGAAGTGTGGCATACTCCCGTGCTTCAATTGGTTTCTAGCCAATCCCAATAAGCTAGTGGTGACTCTTTTTTTGGAAATTCTTAAGAATACCCCGTGCCACGCAAGGTATGACTGAGAGGCTACGCCAACGGTGAGCCATGGCCCGTTCTTTTGGAATACCCCTAAACCCATTCTCTCCCCGAGGGGTAGGTCACGACAATTGTAGATTCAATCTCATATCAAGTGGATCAAAACTTTAAAATATACTTAAAACTTCCCTTTGAAAAAATTTGATGTGAGCTTGAAAGTGAAGAAGTTCAAACCCCATCTTGCAATTCATATTAAAATGTAAAAAGCTCAAATGGAATCACAAAATCAGCGAAGTTTAACTTTAAAAACCTACAAAAAGACCAAAAAGAAGACTTTAAAAACCTATAAACTTATTCCAGAAAAGCACCCACAATGTCGAAATTGGCTAGATAATTAGATTGAATTTTAACTTTCAACTTTGAAATAAAGTTTCCCTCAACACTATTTAAAACAAAAAAGGTGTGTTCATAAGCCGTCATAACTAGAAATTTTTTACCTTCTATGTAAGTTTTGTGATAAAAAATTTAAGATCATAAATTAAAATTAACAACAACATACTCTAGGCATAGTGATAATAGGATGCAAAATGAGATATGTTTTGTTTGGTGTAATTTGACATTTATATTGTCAAATTAATAAGATAAGAGAGATGATAGAAATGAAACCAGTTTCATGGGTTAGCCCGATTTTTTAAAAAAAAACAATAAATTGAAGAGAGAGAGAGAGAGAGGGTATTTCGGTAAGTTTATTGGAAAAATGGAGTGTCTTAGCCAAAATGGGGGTGGAAATAGCGCCGCCCTAACTCAAAATAGAAAATGATTGGCTCCCATGTAAGTTGTACAATGTTGATTAGGATCCAGTGTACGCTTTCGACAGAAATAATCGACAGAAATGACAAATACAAATGGTCCAACTAATAGGCTAGTTGCAATCTAGTTATGAAAATCAATCTTTTGAGTCTCCACGTATATCCTTTTGATAGAACAAGTATAGTACGAGTGTCACAACTTTTTAATGTCAAAACTTTTTTTCTGCTCATTTAAGTACAACATTGGAGTAAAATCGATTATGAGTGTCATTTCTAACAAATCATCTTACGTAGAGGTGTTAATCAATTTTCCATTTGACTTGGATTTTAAATTTTTTAATTTTTTAAATTTTTTATTTTGTATTTTTATTTTTTTTATTTTAAATTTTTCGTTTTTTCACCATTAACCCTTGCCAACACTGAAAAGAGCAAAAAGAGGAAAATAAAAATTCAAAATTCAAAATAAATCAAAAATAATAAAAATAATCATAGGACAACCATGTCAAATTTTCCAACAATGCAAATTCGCCAACGGCACTAAAGTAAGCAAAAAAAATTATGGTATTTAAATGAACATAGTACGAAAGTTATAATATTTATGTTATATTTGTCGTCAAGTTGAAGAACCAGATGTATAGATGTCCTCCTCGAAATTTCAACACAATATGAATACACAATCTTAAAATATATCTCAAGTTTGAGTTTGTGAGCAAAATTTAACTCAAGATGAATTATAGTAAAGCACGCAGTTGATTTTTCAAGATTTCAATTTTGGAAACTTGTGGACATGAAATATTCCCTTGAGAAGTGGGATCCAGCTAAGACATTTAAAGGAAAAAAAAATTCCTAATTTAGTAATTTGGACTTTGTTTCCTAATTTCACTTGGCGTGGACTTCTCAAATATTCCAATCTTAAGATCCTTCCATAATCGGTGGTATTAAAATTGATGTTACTTTGCCTATTGAGATCTTAAATGTAGTTTTTGATTTTATTCTGAATAGCTAATCAAAGCCTTAAAATCATGCTTGAAAGTTGGCCAACTCATTTGAGCTCGAAATCTTGAAATTGGGTTGAAATCTTGAATTTTTCTAATCTCCGATTCCAATATCTAAAAAATGAATCAAATTAGTGAATTCCCGGTTCCAAATGTGAACTCACTCATCTGAAGCAATATATATATATAAATTATGTTTGAAAACCCTAATTAGAGAGTCTTGGGCCTTCCCTAATTCCTAATTCACACTCTCCTCTCACGCAGTCATGCGCTCTCTCTCTCACAACCTCGCTCGCTTAACACCAAACTACTATAGGAGGTGCGGCATTCCCTCTTTCAAGTTTTGAACTGTCTATTAATTCTCTTCGGTGCGCTTCCCTTCTTTAATTCGCGTGCACTTGTTCCTGTTAAGACAATATGATTATTCATTCTTTTTTCTTGCTTCGCCTTCATAATCTTCTTCTTCTTCTAATTGTTGTTGTCTATCACTGCTTGATCCGAACTCTGTATTCCCTTTCTTCTCTTTTAATCGTTCGCACATCACCTGTTCGATTGAATTACTCTGGCAATGAACTATGTACAACCAACTCAGGACACTGCTGGTTCCAAAGAACCCCCAGGAACCAAAATGGAACGATGGGTCAGTCCCCGGATGGGTCTAGGAACAAGTAGGCAGCTCTCGATTTCTAATTTGTGGGAATAACTCACCCTAAAACCAACCCCAAAAAGAGGGTAAGTAGTGTTTAGAGAACCCATTTATATTTAACCCAAAACTTAAGCCCAAATCCATTTCATGATTTATGGATAGACTTTCGCCACCACCTTCACACCCCCATTCATAACCTAACACCTGGGCTCATCACTAATTCGATGAGCCAATTCATGGAGCCATCCATTCTTCAAAAGCAACAATTTAAGGGAAAAAATGCTAAAAATGAATCTCGAGACAAGTCAGAATAGGCATGAATCGAGAAATCTATATTGCAAATAGATAGGTCAAAACATATTAAATGAGTCAATTTGAGTAAGATTATTTATAATTTGATTCAGCCTACTTATTTGACATGTCTACATGTTTTACTCCTGCAAATGGTCCTAGTTACTTGGGAAGTTCCGAAAAATTAGGTTTGATATGGATTTGTTAGTCCATTTCTGGACGCTCTGTCCAAGATGTGTACGCAACCATATATAAACTCGCAGTGAATTGGTGTTATCGGAGCAAAACTCCCCCAATCGCTAGCGAAAGCTATCAATATTGAATAAAAAGGAGTACAGCAGGGAGCAGGACCCATTTCTCTCTCTCTCTCTCTCTCTCTCTCACCCGCATAAGTTCAACTTTTAGCAATACGTACTGAGAATTGAAAGCGAAGGAGCAGCATTCGATCTAATATTTTGTCAAGGACAATCAAGGTCGGAAAGGTAAAATAACAAGAATACAGAAATAGTAAGGGAAATTTCAAATAATAACTCAAAGTATCCTCGTTTTCTCAAGTAAAGATTTCAAGTGAAATTTATTTTAATAAAAGACTTGAAGTAATTATGATTATTTCAAATAAGGACTTAACCTTATTGACTCAACAATCAACAAACTATTCCAATCAATCAGGGGTATTTTTGCTCAAACACATTTTTAATTAAAATTTAAAAAGATAAGGACCTAAAGTGCCCTCAATTCTCAAATGAGGGTCTGAAGTGGACATTGTTTCATATAATAGCTCGAAATGCCCTCATTTTCTCAAATAATGACTTAAAATAAATTTCATTTCAAATAAAGGTTTAAAGTGCTCATATCAATCTCGAGAAAATGACCTAAACCAAGCATCGACCTAAACCAAGCATCGGCAACCCCTCTGGCCTTCGTCACCGCCCCACCGATGATGAGGCGGCGTCCACAAGCGGGAGGGGCTCTTTCCCCCTCTCCCTGTGTTCTTCCTTTTTTTTCTTACCCTTTTGTTATTTTTAATCTAATTTCATTTAAATTTAATTTGCTTTTTGATGAAAATATCCATGATCAACTCGAATATTTTGCTGGCTAGTAAGGCTAAGCCTTTATTTAAAATAAATTTATAACCACTTTAGGCCCTTATTTAAGTTAAGGTTCATTTCAAGTCCTTATTTGAGAAAATGAAAGGGCTTTAGGCCCTTATTTGAAAGTTTCTCAAAAACAAAAATAAAGGCAGGAGGGAGGCCCCCTTTCCATGTGTATGTTTTTTTTTTTTTTTAAGTTTTTGATTTTTCGTTTTTTTTAAGTTTTTGATTTTTCGTTTGTTTTTTTTTTTTGGGAAAGAAAAAAGACAAAATTACCATTCACAAGACAATGAATTCAAGTCCTTCTTCAAGATTGATATGATTACTTCAAATCTTTTTTTCAAATAAGATCCACTTGAGCCTTTATTTAAGAAAATGAGAATATTTCGATCCTTATTTGAAATAATGTTCGACTATTTCTTATTTGATAAAATAATGGCAAGACTTCAAGACCTAATTAGAATTTTCCCAAAAGAGTAAAACCATGCATTCAATCCAACCTCCGTATCAATCTAGCATTGCCCAGTCAAATCACCATCTAATTTTTTCCTTTATACGTAAAAGGCATCGAGAGGCCACTAGTGCTAACAATTTCCCTATAAGCATTGTTGTAAGGTCTTCGTACTCGTTACGAAATATTCAATTTGAATCGTAACTATTTTATGCTAAAAAAGTAACAGATATAATGGAGTAATATTATATTCACATAATGTTTATGAGCCTGTATATCATGACGATTGACAATGAAGACGCGTTGCTTGAAAAGTCTTGCAACCCATGATGCGAAAGAACTTATTATTAGGAAGAAAAGATAAGAAGGAAAGAGTCTCCCGAATGGCATGTGCCTGGTGGCAGAGCACCCATCCCCATCTCCTCTGTTTCACAAATGAGATTGTGCCCTTTGAGGATGACAAGGACCCCACCCTCGGCTTCTAGCTTCTTTTCAATTAGCACCATAAGATCTCTCTTCATTAGGGTTTCGATGAAACTTATGGTGTACATGCAAGCATCTTAAATTGCCAGAAAGGACTCTGAAGAGTGCAATAACTTCTTCAGAAGGACAAAATCAATCACTGACAATTGTCCGAGCTGTCATTCTTCCCATACGAGAAAGAATAGGCGAGAAGTTCAACTTCCCACCTTTTCAATGGACTGGGAGTGAAAATGTTTAGTTCCGAGTATGAGATTCGATTCTACAAAAAGACGGGACAAAAGTTTAAAAGTAAGTTAAAAGTTAAAGTAGAACATACCAAAAAAAAAAAAAAACGGATAAAATCATAAAATAAAATAATAATAAAAGAACAAGTGCACATAGGGTAAAACCCCAGAGTATGGGGGCTGTCCAGAAAATTTACCCTAAAAATGAATCGCGTGGGGTGCTGCTTTCTCCGGTATGATCGGCTCCATCACTTGGGCAGGCACGCCATGTGGCCAAAGGCCCACCGGACGGGAACATGGGCCTTGGAGCGGGGCAGAAAAAGAGATGATGGAAAAAGGTGATGGACAATGAGGCCCACAGCTAAAGCGGAACTGCTCTGCGGCACATGCAGTCCTTATCTATTTTCTACTTCCTCCTTACGTTTCATCAATTGGAATGATCCGCAATGCCCAAAACAGCATGATGAAAATTGCGCGAAAGCACATCATGCCGAGGAATGGGACTGCTCATAATTGAAGAATGAATGAATGCGAGAGAGAGAGAGAAATATCTACATATGGATATGGTCGAGATGACCGTACAACACAAACCATGGGACGGACATCATCCAAATCGCGGCAAAAGAAAGAAGAATAATGTCGAAACGAATTGATTTTTCCATTATATCAACCCGTGTGCTTATCTCTTCAATGTATGATACGAGGCCCGGTCCATACGTGGACACCACGCCGCCCGTCATAACATGTCCATAGCTCGAGTGAAACCTCATCCGATAACTCAGAATGTGACACCAAAGTGCTATGCAAAAGGCCAATGACCTCCCCGCAGACCTGCTCAAAACTGATGAAATTATGCATCAGAATCAGGCAATGGCCTTTTGAACAGCTCACATTTGACTGAACTGAAGCTGATAGAGAGAGAAAGAGAGAGAGAGAGAGAGCTCTGCATTCTAAAACAGTGACCAACCCCACTCACTTAAAGACACCCCCTCTCATCTAATTTCGTGTGTCTCCACAGTTTGCAGGCCTCGGCATTAAACTCCCCCATCTTTTCCATCTGCAACAGGTTGCCTTTCCTTTCTCCTCAGTCAAGAGGGCCCTCAGAAGCCAGGTGTGCTGGAGAGTTTGGTTCGTGCTCTGTGCAGCGCAGTGCCATGGAGACGACAGCAATGGCCCCACGAGTTGAATTCCACTGGGGCTGAAAGAATGGGGCCATCACTCTCTTCGCTCCTTCTCTTCCCGTCCCTTTCCCCTCTTTCCTGCAGCGAACACTGGGGTCGCTCATGAATTTTGCCATTTCAAACCCTCGGATCGGGACGAAGAAAGGACGAAGCCAGGGAAGGCGGAGGTTCAGAGTGTCCTGAAGCCGCCTGACAAGGGGGGCGCGGGGGACTGTCCCGCTGTAGCCTTTCTGCATTTCATCAGCTTCCCGCCTTTTCTGCAAGAGAAAAGGCGGGTTCCTGTGACCCAAGGGGAATGTAAATAACACAGATGGTCCTGAAGTTTAACCCAATGGACAGTATGATTCTTGAACTCTAAATTTATTAAATTTGATCCTTGAGCTTATGATACATGTTTGATTTAGCATTGTCCATTAATTTTAAATAATGAATGCTTTCGTATAATTTATAGATTAAATCAAACATGTATCAAAAGTCCACGGACTAAATTGAATAAATTAAATGTTCAGGAATGATATTACACATTGAACTAAATTTAACAAACCATATTGAACAAATTTAAGGTTCATGAATCACATTTCATATTTTGGTAAAGTTCAGAAATTATTCATATCATTAATCCCTAAAGGAACCAATGGAGGAACCAATCCAGCAAGGTTACGTAGTACCCTAATTGTATCTTTATCTATCGCCACACAAGCATAGGAGAAATTCTGAGTAATTAATTGAGATCTACTCAATCAGAAGACCGTCAATCCTCCCCGAAAACGGGTTTTCAAGATGTTGTAAGAAGCCGCCAAGAAAGTCGTATGCCACATTGATCAATAAGTACTTATGGTCAATTACTGAGACATCTGATTCCCAGTGACACTTACAAGAGCTGCTACAGAACATAACTGTTGTGCCGTGACTCATCCGATGTTACAACGGACGTTTCATCGGACAACGATCCATGGGGTAAAAGAATACTAAACCCACGTCCCGAAAATCGGAAAAGAACAGTAAATTAGCACCAAACTAAAGTAGTGGGACCGAAGCAGGTGGTTGCAGAACGAAGCAGACGAAGGCCAGTTACGAACATGATGAGCTACAGGACGCGAGCGTGCCGTGAGCCAAGCTAAAAAGAAAAATTCAATTGACAAAGTCAACAACAAACCCAAAAAAAAAAACGCATGTATACGCTTCAATTCCGCGCAAACTACAAGGGCCCTTTTCCTTTTCAGCTTTTCCATCATTACACTTAATCGAACGCTCAAAAGGGTATGATTAGCCTCGATTGCCAAATCCAATGCAAAGCTCGCACATGCACACAATCTCGAGCCCATCTCTCGTTTTTTGCCAAAGCAGGGTTTGCAAATCGCCTGGTTTTCTGGCTTATAACACTAGGATTTAAACATTTTTATCAAGCTTGGGAGAAGGGAAGTGCAAAAGGATGATAAAAGGAAAAGGAGGGAAAGCTAAAAAGAACAAAAGGGCAGGCAGAAGAATGGTAAATACAACCACAGGCCTCTCTCTCTCTCTCTCTCCCCCCACTCTTTGGCTTTTCAGAAAACCAACTTCCTTCTGGGAGGCTGGAATCTATTGGTGTCCGAGGCGAAGGCGGCGAGGTCCCGGATGGTCTCGCTGATCAGGTCCTTGAATATGAGCCGCTCGACGTCCACAGCTGCCTCAGACATCTCCACAGGACAGCCGTCCCAACCGTTGTTCGCGTCCCCCGCTAGATCCTTCCTCAGCACCCCACAGATCACTTCCAGCAGGTCGTCCGACGTGTCCCGCTCTCGGATCCTCTGGTACTCTGACCATATCTGCTGTAAGGACAGATTCTCGAGAGCCGAGCTTGCGACGGAAAGGGGCTTCCACCGGAGGGATTGCCTCTGCCTGTCGAGGATCTCGGCGACAGTGTCAAATATTAGCCTCCTCTGGAGTCTCGAGACTTGGGAGATGTCCTTCCCCTTGCGATACTGCTGCTTCTCCAGCAACAAGAACAAGTCGGAGTCCTCGTGAAGATAGCTGGACGCCTGGAGAATGTCGGAGATGTAAACATAATCGCCGTCCTCCGCATTCTCATTGAGTTTGAAGGAAATTGGGGAAATGGGACTCCAAGCATCATCATCCAGTTCAGCCGCTTGATCTGCACCATACCAGACATCAACAGAGTCAGTCGAAATTTATAAACATCGCGACCCATCACCTCATGCCATCAACTGATAAGTTTTTCTAACATAAACCAGAAATAGCCTTAATGGGTGATTTTGTTAGCCTAAAGAGGGGACATTGTCGACATCGGTACAGGCCACTAAATGGAGGAAAGCAACAAGGGCTCATTTATACGCTGACTGCGCTCATGAAGAAGCCATTTTCACGCTTCTTGGGCAGAAGAAAACGATCCAAACTCCATTAAGAAAGGAGGGACCACCGGATGACCCACCAACCAGAATGGTGTCCTCTGAGAAATTTCAAAACACATTCTTTCCATAGACCAGCCAATCACTTCCTCACGTTAGGATCACATGACTGTCTCAAATGGCTTAGACCTGGAGAGATCCAGCAGCACAGCACAACCCCCATCAAACACATCCAGACAATACATAAGTATTATAAGCACTATGCAATGTTCTACGCATGTAAGATATGAGGTCACTCTGTATCATTACACCGAACACGTGGTGGGTATTTTTTTATGTATATATCCCAACACCCTCATGGGGTCCGGTCCCCACAGGCTTGCGGGTGCCGAATGATTCTGGCTCTTCATTCTAGTCACAATCCAGCTCATCGGGTTGGACCCCCCAAGCCTACTAATTTAATCCATGCTCTTGTGCCTGAATTGGCCACCTTCATGTGTCGCCGAAAAAGCACACAAGAGCTTCCTCCACACGCGCCCACGTAAGACGCGGGTCGCAGATTTGCAAGACAACCCCCCCATAATTCATACAGTGGTCTACATTTGACAAACCCGAACTGCAGTTTTTACCGAAACGAACCCGAGTTCGCTATTCAGCTCGAGAAGGACATGGACATGGACATGACTACACGACAGTAGCGGTATGACAGGCCTACTTAACATTCCCAGCAGATGAAAATGATGTACTGGACATTTCTAAAATGCTTGAGAGCAAGAATGCCAACGCTTTCTCAAAGCCATGGACGACACAACGACACCTATGACAATGCTGGCTTTAAATGGGAAGCAGAGGGAGGGGGGGCCAAGCTGTAACACGGGGAAAGAAACAAAGAAAGAAAGGCCTGAGACTGAGACCAGGTCCAGTTCTTCTGCGGCTGCTACAGATGCTGCAGTAGGGTCGCGATGGTCGAAAATTTCGCAAGTAACCATCGAAATCTATGAAGCAATCTGTGAAACTATAAACTTTCTTCCAAGCCTGCTGCTGGGTAATAAATGTTACCTTCGAATTCAATGCTGCGCTTCATTACGGGCGAGGGCGACGACTCCTCCTTGTAGAAGAGCACGGACACCGGACTCGGCTGCTGCTGCTGCTGCGACTCTGCTGCCGCCGTGATCTCGGCTATGCTGTGCAGCAGCTTGTCGCACCTCTCCAGCAAGCTCTTCCCTTCCTTGTACTCCTCCATCTTCGATCTCTGTTTTCGCCATTTGGGATCAACCAACATGAGCTGAACTTTCATTGAATCCATTCAGGAGACAGGGAAACGAAAGGGCTTGTAATTGGACATGGAATGTATATTGGGTTACCTCCGTATCGGTCTGTGATGGAGTGCTGATGCTGCTCTCCGAAATGGTGGACGACTCGTCCTCTGTGGGAAAGAACACCTTCCCCTCCTCCTCCTCCTCCTCCTCCTCCATCTCCGGGTAAGCTTTGGCCATCAATCTCCGAGTCCTCGGAGATCGGCTCGTCGTGGTGCTCTGGTCCGGCCCCGCCCTTCTCACACCAATCCTCGGGGACTGAACCGGAGACACCCGCCGCTGCTCCGCGACTCCGCCGTTTGCTCTCCTCTGAGGCTCCACCGTCAGCGGCCTCCTCCTGCTTGGACTCATCACGCCATTGTCGCTCCGACTGGGCGAAACCGAACTCCTCCCCTTGTTCTGACCCCTCACATTCTCGCGCCGAGGGCTCGCCGCCGGCGACGCCTCCAGGGACACCGCGCCAGGGCTCCGGCGAGCCGCCGCCGGCCTCGATCTGAAGCTCGAAGGCGGTGAATTGCTCCCATTCCTGCCATAAAGATTGCTCGGCCTCGACGGCCTCACGACCACGATTGAGAGTCGCTGAAACTTCTCTCGTAGATGAAGTTTATCGGGTTCGCATCGTTGGGCTTCGAGTGGAGAAGGCCTTTCAGCTGCCAAGCCTCGAGGATTTGCTTCCGCGTCTCCAAATCCTTCGACGGCTCGTCGATGCCTCTCATCCTCAGTTTCTTCTCAATCTCTTCGTAGATGGACACGGCCTGTTTCAGCTCCGGGAAGAACTCCGTCGAGTCGTAGAAGCTCTTCCTCTGGATCGATCCTCTGTGGGCAGCTTTCGCCGTCTCTGCTTTCACGTTCCTCGAGTCATGGCCGCCGGCAAGGCTCGACTTGTTGTCCCCTCTCGCGGCGGCATTCCCTCCCACTGCATTGCTCGCGACCTTGCTCTGCACGTTGAATTGCTGCGGCTGATTCATGTGGAAACCGCTCGAGGCCCCTTCCATGAACCGGTAGATGTCTTTGTTGACTCTGGACTCCGAAGCGGATCTCCGGAGCTCCGCTTTCTTCGCTGGCTCCGGATCCGGGCGAGGCAAGTTCTCCAAGCCCATGAGGCGCGCGATCACGCTCGGCGACCGCCCCTGCTTCTCGTCGTCGCCGCCGCCCGCCGCCCCCCCGGCGGCCCTGTCAGTAGGCCTCGCCGCCGATAGGATCGCGGCGTTCGTGCGGATCTCGCGAGGGTAGAGGCTCCCTTTAGCGTCCGTCGTCGCCCTGCTGTCGAGCGAGAGCCGCGGTGCTTCCTTCGAGAACTTCCACGGAGACCGCGTGCCCTCCTTGAACTCGAACGCCGGGAACGCGAGCGGCGACCTGGCAGCGGCCGGCGTCGTCGCCTCCACCGGCGTCCCCGGCTCCGGCGGCGCCGGGGACCGGATCTCCTTCAGCGGGGAAGGCCAGGGCCGATCCGGCGACGGCGGCGCCCTGGCCGCCGTAGGCTTCGCGAGCTCTCCGGACGTCGCCGGAGAATCGACGGCCTTCGGCGTCTCTCGACCCGAATTCATTCCCTGAAGATCAAAAGCCGAAAAAGAACACTACCCATCAGAAAACAGCGATGACCCAAGACGCGAAAGAGCCAAACAGAGGGAGAGGGAGAGTGACCGTGTAAGGAGGGAGGCGCTTGGGGGCGTAGAGGCGCCGGCCGGCGAGGACCTGGTGGCGATCGAAGATGTGGAGGAAGCCGGCCATGCACCCGATGTGCTTCTCAATGTGCTTCTCCAGGTTCTGATCCTGCACGATCCCCGTCATCATCTTCGCCTACAATCTCTCTCTCTCTCTCTCTCTCTCTCTCTCTCTCTCGAACACACACACACACACAACACCCTCTTTCTCTCTCTTTCTCTCTCTATCTCTCTCTCCCTTTCTGCAACTCTCTCTCTCTCTCTCTCTCTCTCTCTAGCTCGCTGAAGCGAAGCTGCTCAGATCTCCATCACTCCATTCCTCCCTCCCTCTCTCCTTCTCTCCCTCGGTCTCTCTCTCTCTCTCTCTCTCTCTCTTTCTCTCTGTGTGGAAGAGTGTGGGGGTGTGACCGTTCGCTTTACTGATGACTCCCGCTTTGCTGGTCTTTTAAACGGTGGGTGGAGCGCTGTCAGGCAAGTGAAAAAGGAGCAAAATTTGCGAGCCTCCTCGCCTCTCGAATTGACTAATTTCGCCCTCGACTTTCCCGGAAATTACCCCGCACCGCTGAAGCCCCGGAGAAATTACGCCCCTGACCAGGACAGCAGTTACCAATTGGAATATTCATTTATCACTTCATTATCACATCAACTATTTTATGTTGAACGACGACCAGCGCCCTGCCAATCCTTTGAAGGCCCTCGTTCAGTTAAAGGAAAAAATGACAAAAATGATATGAGGTTTGATTAAATGTATATCGTGATTCCCTTAACTTTTAATTTGTCCTACCTATCCTTTGAAGGCACGGGTCATTTCACGACGACTGAAGCCCCTAAGAAATTATGGCCCCTGACCACTGATAGGTAATTACTTATTGAAATATTCATTACTACACTGACTTATTTGTGTTTTACATTTAATTTGTTTAATGTTGTCCATAAAATTTAACCCAAAATGTAATTTAATCCATAAAATTGTAGTTTGTTCAATGTGATACTTGAATTTTTGTATGTATTCGATATAGTTTCTAGATCATATTAAAATATTTAATATTATCCGTAAAATAAACTTAGTTAGAAATACCATAATAAAAGGCACATAGGATGTTTGTGGCTGAGTTCGATTTCCTATAAAGCCTATCATAGAAATACCCTAGGAGAAAAGACATGGTAAAGCAAAGTGAAAAGCATTTTTTATGATGACGTGAAATGAAAACTATCAACCCCACATGTGGTTTTAATTAACTCAGTAGTATTCTGATAATGAGCATTTGTATAGTAAGTTCACTAGATGGAAGTGATTATACTCGTGCTCACTTCACAATATATATATCGATGGACGTCAAACACTTTTCAAATAAAGTTCATTTAATACAAGTACGTATAAGACCGTATAATTATGTCCATAGGCATACACTAAAAGGAGAAGTTCAATTTTTCGGATCATTAGTCATGTGATTTTCCAGCAAAAATTAGTGACTTGGAATTCGAAAAATATCTCTTTACTATTTACCTGGTAAATTGCACTAAATATATGGCCTAATAGAATTATTAACAAATTATGGCCAAGACTCCCTTGGTGGTAATTCATGTTCACAAATCATGCTCAATTCATGTCAACTTAAGGATTAGTTGGATCAACCCAAACACGACCGTTTACTAATTGTGTCGAAAAAAAAGCTCCACCATAACTCAATTTGTCACATTAAATAGGTAAGCCGAACAGAGCCGCACATAACCTCATTCATCTTCATGGATCAAACTGACAACTCCAACCCGAATAGGGTCTTTTAGATTAATATTATTTTAGACAAAACTCAACTTTGACATGATCTTAGAAAATCCTAACTTAGATTATTTATAGGAGTGAAAAACATGGTAGAAATTGCAACTCGTAAGTTTAAAGCCCATAGATAGAAGGAGATTACATAAATATATATAGAACATCTATGGCTCATTGTCGTTGCGATGTGGGACAATATTATGCAAACCAAATTATGAGCGGCCCATAAAATTTTGATCACGGACCGTGGAATTTGACAAGAGAGGTGGACACACATAATTACGAAAGGAGTAATACAGTCTCTGATACCATAATAGAAAATCAAACTAAAAAGTTTGAGATGACAAGTATATAAAACATATAAAGCATTTGGGATACGTTGTAGGATAATATTTCGACATAAATATAAGGAACGTATGGAAGTTACAAACAAGTAATGCAGGTTGTCATAAGTTAAGGTGGCGACGGTTTCTACGAAATACTCGGCTCGTGCTACTAGACCACTCACGGTGGCGTCATCTAATACGAACTCGAGCGCATGGGGTTGGGTCCTTGATGTTTGGGGAGGTGCTTGGATATATGGAAATGCTGTCGGGGACCATATTGTAACGTAACGTAAAAAAATTGAATAAAATTAAATAAACCCATAATTAATATTAACGGGTGGCGTTATTTTATTTTATTAATTATTTTCTGTTTCTTTTTTTCTTCCCGTTGGTTGGGGGACGAGGGACTGAAAATTTGCAGGTGGACCGCCCTCTGCATCGCAGGCGGAGGGCGCAGGCTAAAGGGCGAAGGATGGGAGCGGGCGCGTTCTCCACGTGTCAGAAACCCGCTTCCTTGATTCTTGGGGTCATCATCTTTTGAGCGACGACCCCGATGACCCGTTCTCGCCTACACATTCGTTCCGTTCATTTGTGACGTCATAAATAACGTTTTTCAAAGCCGTTTGCTAGAGAATCCAGCCTAAAAAATCGCGTGAATATAAAGAGTATGTAGAATCCCCCATCCAGAGATGATCAAGTAAATATAAAACATGTTATCAAACGAAATATGGCAATATTACAACGATTTTACATGAAAATCGTGACTTCCAATCACACGCTTCATTCTTCTTAGTGAAATAGGCATGCGGTAGGGTTGCTGTCTACATTAATCTCTGCCACATATTTGATGCCAGTAGTGCTCAACATTATATAAATACCGATTGATGAGTAGCACATGAAATTTTATTAACAAAGTGAATTATAAAATGAGCTTATACTAGAAAAACTCTAAATCTGGACATTTATAATAAATTTACTCAAAACTAATTTTTGTACTATAAAAACCGGTATACTTGTGACAAATTTATCCAAAACTAAATTTTTAACCATAAAAATCTCAAACTAATACATTCGTAGTAAATTTATTCTTTATTTATCCTCATTATATTTTATCATCAAATTATCGAGTTGGAAGACATGTGATAATTGACGAAAGTGTATCAATTTAGGATTTTGCCTCCGTTTATTGTAAGTGCACTAGCTTGTTACTTTTTAATTTAATAGAAATTAACATATAATAAATTTATCACAAATGTGCTCATTTTGAATTTTTTGCGATTAAAAAATTAATTTAAATTAAATTTATCATAAATGTACTAATTTGAGATTTTTCGTGATGTTAACTTTTATAAATTCAACACGTAAAATTATATGAAAAAAAGAGTATACATATATATATATATATATATATATATATATATATTATATCTCATTTACACGAGTGAGGTGAGACGCGCATGAGTCCATTTAAAGCCCGCAAGGACCAACAAACCAAAGGGTGAGATGATGACCATTCACGCATGCCACGAGGGGGAGTTGTGCTCCACGAGATAAAATTGCTTGGTCTGCTTCCGCCTTTTGTTCTTCTTTTTGTAGTTCGGATGCATGAGCGCAAAGATCCGGCTATGCGGAGGCTCGAGTCATGGAACATATCCGTGAGCCAATGAATCGGGTTGATTACAAAGCATTCGGTCTATGGATGTAGACCCCTCCAGTCTAGAGTGATTTGCACGCATTGAATAAGACTTGCTACGCAATTTTTAATTCTTAAGTCATAAATCATTGCTAGAAAATCCATTACGTATAAGCCGGATTAAGAATTACACGTGAAATTTAACTAATTGATTGGATGCAGGGGGGAGGGGCAAAGGCACTGTTTGGTTCGGCTTTACAAATGGGCTTTGGGACTCTAAAGTCCCTTGGCCAAATGCAAACATGTTTGGTTGGATTTTTTTGAACAATTTTGCATTTAATGCGGTGCATTTCCATACTTCTAAGGGTCTTTAGTTTCAATGCACCCTTGAGGTCCTTTGGGAAATTTCGTATTTAGGAATACAAGTTTGAGTCATCGTTCATCTTCTTCGCGATACTATTCATCTTCCGGAGAGACGAACGGAGACCGATGTCCGCACTGGCGACCATCACACCGAGGCGTCACTAACCCCGGTGACCCACCGCCTAAGATCACGCGACCTCGGGCGTCACCCTCCGGTCATTTGGACCTTAGGCGATAGTCACCGGGTTCGCGCGACCCAAGCGACGAAGGCTTGAGGTCATCGGACCTTAAGCAACCTCAGGTGGTGGTCGCTTGGGTCGCGCGACCGGGCGACTCGGCGGCCTCGGCGTGGTCGCCGGGTTGCGCGACCCGGGCGACTTCGGTGACCTTAGGCGACACCCGGGTCGCGCGAACCTAGGCGACCCCCGCCTAAGGTCGCCGAACCTCGTGCGAGGCTATCCGACGGCCGATCCGGCCACCGATGGCTACATTTAAGAAAAAAAATTTAAAACTTTTTTTATATATAAAATTTAGCAAAAATCCTTTATAAAATATAGTTTTTATCAAATGGTGTTTAAGCTAAAGTCATTTCATAATGCACTTTAAAATTATAATTTATTAAACACTATTTGTATTTGCACAAACTCTTTTAGCTTAAAGGTATTTGTATTTTTTCAATGACATTTGCCTAAAATCAAACCAAACAGATCCAAAGTCTCGTACGTGACGATGGATCGCTAGCCACGTAGAAGGTGACTCGGGATATTTCAATTGGTCATCAATGAGGGTGCAATTTCGGGGTTTTAATTTATTTTTTTTTTTACCATTCTCAAGTGCAATTTTAATGGTGAATGTCCTGGTCCTGTCCTTTTTTTGCAGTGGGTCGCGCCTGTTTTCTCCGAGGACTACCTATAATTTTCTGGGCACTTTGGCTCTGTTCATTTTGTACCGGTGACGATGATGAATCTGACAACAACCTCAATGATGAACAATCGACGGGTCTTTGCATTCTGTACGCCAACGCAACCAGTTCGGCCGTGTCCTGTTCTTCTTGCTTATATAATACATACGTTGTAATCTCGTACTGGGCATCATTAACTATCCGTCCTCGACAACAAGGGATGATTATCAAAAAAATCCTGAATACATATGTACTGTAATTAATGCGATTTTAAACTTTTTAATTTGATCAATCTAATTTAAAAAAATTTAATGATTTATTAATATAATTTTTTCAACTGACTTTTTTTTTCTAAAATTTACCGATATTGATCTTGACTATTTTATATGACATGATTGATATTGACATAAATAATTTTTGCAAAATTTTTATTTTCTTTATTTCCCTCAATTGATCCGTTCAGCTCTCCCCTAGTGGCTAATGAAGGCATTGCGGCCCTCACCTATGACCTTCACCGACCATGACCATAGTGGGGGACCAACATACGGAAATAAGAGAAAAAGGAAAAGGAAAAAATTACAAACATAAAATATTGCAAAAAATTACCCACATTAACATCGGCCGTTTGATTCTACCATATAAAACGACCGACCAACATCCACGTCAACGACCTTTAACAAATACTTGTTGGAATGACTATATTAATAAATAGTCAAAAAATTTATGACTAAAATAGTTAAATTAAAAAGTTTACAAACCGAATTGGACGATATGTAATAATTTTTTCTAAAATTAAATAATCATTTTTTATTATAGTAACTCGAAAAAATTCGGGACGCATCCCTTTGTAAATTCACTTCACATATCAAATCAAACTATATATATATATATATAATATCAAGTGAAACAACTGGATTTGGCTTTTATATGGTCGAAAAATTATAAAATATGGTAGAGTGGAAGCGATCCAGCTAAGTCTCGCGCAGCCCTTCTCAGGGCGGCACTCAGGATCAGCAAAGCAAAGTGGGGCCGCACCGAGCGCCACCCGGCCGCTACGTGGGGGCAACGCCACCGCCGATGCGTCACCGCCACCGGATCGCCTGCGCTTTTTCTCGGGCAAATACACTGCTTTCCCACCACTAACGGCGAATTTCCCGATATTGATTGATGTGACAACCGGCCGGATTACGTGTACATTCCATGCTTAAAAAGGAGCGTTCGGAATAACTCCACAAAGGGGATGGCTAATCGGGTACGAGCATAGGCCGTCCAGAAACCACAATTCTAACGAAGCGGCTGCAACAGTTATGCTCTTTCCAACTAAGATTTTATAGAATCATTATTAATAATTCTAAAAATTTAAGCTGTTTGATAAAAAATTGATTTGATATTTAATTTTTTTAACATTCTTTCTCACGTTTAGTTTAGTTTTTACCTAACACTAGCGTGGACATATTTAATTGAGGACATAAATAGAGCTTGGAAAGATTTTAATTTAAGACCTTTAACTCTAATAGCTCGCGAAATTTTATGGGATCACCACAAATTGCTTTAAAAACTTAAGCTATTTGATGGAAGCTTGATTTAATATTTAATTATTCTAACACTTCACATAGGTCAAAACCCTACCAGGAGCAGTTGGGGTGATCATTTGAGGGCGTATGTTGATTTACAAAATCATTAGGTCCGTTTGTTCGAAAGAAAACTATATTCGGTAAATTGTCTTTTGATTTTTCGGTGTTTGGATAAAAAATAACAGGTTTAGATCGGGAGAGAACAATTTCCCATTTTGGTAAAAAGAATTCATTTTTTCTAAGTTATTAAATAAATAAATTCATGAGAAAAAATTATTGATTCATAAAGTTTTAAGTGAAACAATCGCTCTTGAACCCGATCATGGTCTGTGAAGTTACAATTTAGGAGTATACGTGGGGTTGGGTGACCGCTTCAGAAAAGCGACTCGCGTACGCGTCCGAGACATGCATTGCGCCCGTGACACACGCATAAACACGCCCAAGAGTTTTCTCATACCTTTTTCAGTTGCGGTTGCGATCCGAAGAGGGAGAAGAAGAAGAACTTAAACGACGACGCGTAGTTCGATCCGGGTCTCTCGGCCAACTCGTTCCTCCTCCATATCAACCATTCCGTACAAATTCGTTCGCCTCGGCTCACCCCAACCGGAATGAATGCAAAAGCAAGAGTCTAACTTGATCCGATTATTTCACGAAAAATGATTGACTAAGAATGCATTTTTCTAAACATAATTACTTGTATCGTTTGGAGATAATTAGTCGATGAAAAATATTTCATTTATCAATATCAATTTTGTCTAAATATTTTAGTAAACGATAAAAATATTTTTCGTTTGTTCATTTTGGTAAGCAATACAAATGATTATTTTTAGAAAAATGTTATTCGAATAATTTATATTTCACGAAATAAACGCATGGCTCTGTTTGAAACCATTTTCTTAAAAATTATTGCATATATCGCTCAAAATAATCGTAGTCAATGAAAATTATTTTCATTATTGATAACAATTTATATTTAAACATTTTGGTATATAATTTTTGCTTGTCCATTTTGATAAGTGATATAAGTAGGAAAATGTTCTTAAAATCATTAATTTTTCGTGAAACAAACACGAGACTTCGTTTTGAAACCATTTTCTTAAATGATTGCATATATTGTTCGAAATAATCAATCAATGAAAATTGTTTTCATTTTATGTCTAAACATTTTCATAGATAATGAAAATTATTTCGTTCGTTCATTTTTATAACAGTACAAACGATTATTATTAGGAAAATATTTTCGAAATCATATATTTCTGTGAAATAAAGAGAGTTTTAGTATTATTCTAGTAGGAACTTTTAGTATATCTCTAACATTATTCTAACGCAATTTAAAACACAATGATCATTTGATTTCTTAATTTATAATTTACGAGGGTTTTCAAACTTTAAAGAGAGAGAGGGAGGACTATGGCATAACCAGAGCAAATGTTAAACAATTAAATTTTAATTTTTTAGAACCTTGCGTAAATGTTACAACGCCGGCTCTTAACTATTCGACTTACATAATTTTTATACATAAGAAGTATAGCCTAAGTGTCAAAAACTTGGCACGAGATAACATTTAAGATCAAAAGTTAGAAAAGTGAGACACTTCGCACCACCTTCGGCCAACCTTGCCGGAAATCATATGTGACAATTTTTTTATTATTTTTGCTTGCCTACGTGGCTCGCCGGAGAGGTGACTCAACAAAGAAATGCAAAAAAAATGACGTCGTTTTGATGCGGATTTGAATTTTAATATAAAATTAATTTAATTTAATTACAAAAAATTAAAAATAATTAACTAAAAATTAAAATTAAAAATTTATTTAAAAATGGAGGGAGGAAGCCCAGGGTTGAGCCCTCACCATCGCTGCCTCCCTTTTTTTTATTATAATTTTTTAAATAAATTTAGTTTTTAATTTAATTTAATTAATTTTTATATTAAATATTTACCACATCAACAACAAAAAGACATCGTTTTTGCACTTATCTAACCATGTTAGCGTATAAAACAACGTCGTTTTACACTTACCTCGCCGGAAAATCGTCACGTTAGTATTTTGATCGGATTTTCTCATCGTTGGCGCTTAAGTGATTTATTTTGCTCCGATTTTGACACTTTAGTGTTCTTCCATGCCAAGTTTTGGCACTTTAGATGTTCGAGACTCATTTTTATACGATGTAATACACGCACACGTGATTTTTTAAGTTAAATATTTTTGTGTTTTGTTGACCAGCCGTCGTAATGATATTTTTGCACACACAAAACAAGTCGATTTGCTAATGTTATCTGTCCAAAATATTATCAAACAATATAATAAATTTGTAATTCTAATCAAGACATGTAAATGACAATCATTGCCACTTATCAGGAAAACACTCAAAATAGACATATGACATATAGTTAAAAGGAAAAGGACAACTTGAGCATAATTACAAAAAAAAATCATAAATTTATTGTACAAACATCAATTCAGTTTTAAATATTAGTATTAAATTTTTAAAAAATCTACTAATATGGTCTTTTCACTCAATTTTAATTAAAAATTGTTGATGTGGCCGATGTTGATGTGAACCGTTTTTACAAGCATAAGTATACTTTGGCTATACCTTTTTTTTCTTTTGGTCATAACTTTGGCTATACTTACTTTGGCTCACCTCTCTTTTGTTTATTTCTCTTTCTTTTTTTTCCAAATTTTCTTTCCGGGGGGGTCAATGAAGAACAAAATTGTCCCTGTGGGTTCATCCCTGGTCAGTGAATATGACTCCTTTCGACTCTGAATTTTTCAGGTACCACCTATTCAAGTTGGGAAATTGTACCTTTGTTCCGGTCAACCCTCAGAAAATCTGGAGGAAAATCTCAATTCGGCAACGTCGTCAGCGTGAAATATTATATTTTTGCAGTTCATAATCGCCGTATATACTGAAATTACAATAAATAAGTGTCAGTAGTGTGCTTACGCCATTTGACCGTGAATGACGCATGAAAAATATCGACACGTGACGCCTAAATTGCCATCACAAAAAATGTTACCTCGAAATCTATGTTTTAGTCGAAAGAGACACGATCGCAAGAAACTATACTATTTGAGGAATTATTTATTGACCATCGAGCTTCATTAATGAAGTGACCGTTTCCGTCCCATAAAATAATTATTATTTACTAAATTTATGTATAAATGGAAAAAGCTAAAGTAACATCACTTCCAGAGCAAGAAAGAAATCTAAAGGTTTGTACATAAATGGAAAAAAAAAATGGCTTTCGCGAATTTTCTTGATTCGAAGTTTATTTTTCCCAAGCAAGATTGGTTAGAAGTGAAATTTACGCAAGTGGGTCTTATTCCATAAACGGTCAAATGAGATCTAGCATCTTGGGGTACACAATTCATGATTAATCCTACGGTTTGAATTAAGAAATAATAATTGGCTATCTTATCTATGTCCTTTTGTTAGGGGCATGCAATCACAAGACAGTGTGACCTAAATGTCAAGTACCTTTCAATCTCGACTCGAAATTCTACAATCTCGATCAATCACTTTAAGGGTTCAATGTAGGGCTCTCTCCATTAGAGATGTGGGGAGAGAGAAAGGGGGAATTGTTGAAGATGACAAATTCAATGCAGTTCTTAACCTCTTACCTTACCATAAAATAAATAAATAAATAAAAATGCGGTTCTTTCATTAATGAAATTAATAGAAATATCTCGATCAATCACTTTGAGGGTTCAATATAGGATTCTCTCCATTAGGGTTGGGGAGAGAGGGGGAAGGGGATCGTTGACAATGACAAATTCAATACAGTTATTACATTAATGAAATTAATAGAAAGATCTCATGTAAAATTGTGCTCTAATTCATAAGAGGATGAGGTAAATGGACTTGTGAATTACCGAAGCTGGGTGCATCGAGCATTCGATCTTTAGGTACTATGTTCATCATAGCTACCATACTAATGAAGTCGATGATTTGAGAAAATCTTCAATGATTGTCGAGAACGTCATGTATCACGTCGCACAATCTCCGACTTGTGATCACACTTGAAAGCTTTAACCCTGTGGAATTGAATCGATGGATTAAGTGGCTGAGGAACCTATGTGTATGCGGAACTAGAAGCTGTTGGATTCTGTAGAGGACGTCCTAAAGTTGAAAGAAGAAAGCGATTCGCCCTTGTTCCCATTGGACGAGCATAGACAAAAGGGATGTGTAGACATTAGACGTATGACACATATTTTATCTTTCATGCAAACGAAGTAGAAACCCTCATATGTCTGAGTCATCCCTTCTTACATCAGCTCACGAGTTATAAGTTTTGGGAGAATTGTGGTGCGCTATAAGTCTGGACTAACAAACTTAAGGCAGACTTCCTCGTCGTAAAAGGAGATTAAGTTGAGATGAGTGGAGAAAATATTGGGTGGTTTGGGACCGTTACGTTAGCGTGGTCCCGGACCACTCACACGGCGCCACGTGTGAGGGGAGGAAGATAGAGAGGAGAAAGAGGAGAGAGAGAGTCAGAGAGGTGGGCCACAGGTCCTTTGGTTCCCTCCCCTCACACGTGGCGCCATGTGAGTGGTCCGGGACCACGTTGGCGTGGGTCGGACCACCCAATATTTTCTCGAGATGTGCGGAGCTATTTAACATCTTAGACTCTGCTTAAGGCAAAAAATTCACTAACACATTAAGAAGCCTCAACGGTGTCTTACATCATGAAAAAAGTTACTAAAAGTCATAAATTTATTGTAATCGTGTCGATTGGTCATAATTTTTTTTTTTTTGTGCTAGTTTTTTTGGTGGCCATACGCTACTCCTGATGCAGCTAACTTTCTCGCACTTTTCTTCGCTCCTCAGAGGGCGTGGAAATAAACCCACTCCCGAAAGGTCGTCCTCACCCCCAACCCCTCCTGAGAAAGTGGGGATTCAAACTCCCTACTTTTGGGGTGTGTTTGGATAAACGCTTTTGAGCCATAAACCTTTTGCGTGATGTCGGTCGGCATTTGTCCAAATTCCAGGCTAATTTTGGCGAGCCAATGATAACAACATGAACGTCGGCGCGCTAACATGGACTTCAACTGTCCCGAGGGTATGGATGGTGTAAGGCGTTAATAATTTTTATTTTTTTGTTTTCTTTTTTTCTTTTCCTTCCTTCACCCACTATGCCTCGTGAGGGTCGCCAAGCTCGCAGCCTACCGCAATGGCCTTGTTGGCTGCAGGTGAAGGCGGCTGTGGACTTGGGAAGGCTATGACTGGCGAGATCCTAGCAAGGTTGGCCTAGAATAGTGAGTTTGAACATTGGTCATGTTTTGAAGGTAAAAATAAAAACCCATCTCTCGAGTTCAATCGGTTTGCATCTTCCACTCTTCTTGTGGCGTTTGTCGATTGCATTTCCAATGTTTTCCTTTTGTCGAGTCATTAGGAACAACCGTTCCTAGTTTGATGTTGCGTTCGCTTTGGAAAGATCTTTCAGGCCGTGAGATGTCGTTTTCTTGAATCGATCGAGGTGGGGACGATTGGAGATTCTTTAACGCCAATGACTACTCTCGTCTTCAAGTTCGGCGGTGGAAGAGTCGTGTGGAGATTTCGTTCCCCATTCGACCAAGCAGAAACGCCGGGTCCTCGCTGGTTGCAGGCAAAGCTGACTAGCAAGGCCATGGTTAGGCTGCCTTGCCCACATCTAGGCATGGCTCAGCAAAGGCTTTGCGGCCATAGTGGTTGAAGGAAGGAAGGAAAAGAAAATTTAAGAATAAAAAAGAAATTATTTTTTAAAAATTTGTCTACGTCCACGCTTGCCAAACATCACTTGTCCACATCGCGTCCATGTTAGAGCTGACCGGTAAATTCGTTGGATGAATTGAATGGTATAAATATAAAAATTTTGCGACTCAATTGGCAAAAACTAATTTAAAATTTAGTGGACACAATGATGATAAGGTTATGAATTTTTTAATGATTTCATTATATCACGTGGCCGATTAAGCTATCCCATAATTAGGCAGTTTTGGGGAATGGAATTATAAGCTCTTGCTTCACGATTATTTTCCTTGAAAAGGGTTCAAGAAGATTGGTTTTTGGACTTAATGCGTGCCCTTTTTATAATTAGGACTTCGCGATCAATCAATGGAATTCATTAGGAACCACCTTTTTCGTGCGGAAGATAAAGAGCGACACACGACAGTCGCCAGCGGATGCTATCATCAAAAGCTTCGGGTACGAGCCTGTGGAGACCCATGTGGATTGTCCCCAGGACAGAACAAAAAGCGACCGCTCGCTTTTCCCACGACGAAGAAGTCTCCATACATGTGAGTCATACGATTCGCCCTTCCAGCCCTTGCTTTTGGGTACGAAATTGCGAGAACAATGTCGCGCGCGACGTCTCTTCGTTCGTCGTCCTGTCGGTGCCCGAGAATGTCATGACATCGCTTTTGAAATTTGAAGAGGCAATTCACTGGCCTTGAAAAAGCACTCCTTGACAGGACTTCTGACGTTTTGCCCAATAGATCTTCTTGCAATTGATCACGTCGAGCCTGATTGGTTGACCCGATATCGAGTTTAAGGAGAGGTTGAGAGCAACTTTTTGAATGTAACCGAGTATCTGGTTGAAGACTACTTGCTATTTGATGATGCGGGAGATTATATCCTTTACTATGGATGCGTTTGGATTCAACATTTCAAGAGGCAGGGAAATCTTTGGATCGTTTGTTGCTCAAGGGGGAACTTTCATTTCAACTGGCTTCAATCTTAAAAGCTAGTAGGGACAACTTTTGGGCTTTCAAAGATTCGCCGAATCTTTGAAATCATTTTTTCTCTTCCAAAAGTACCTTCACATTAATTCTTCGTATTTTCGATTTTACCCTTGTTTATTTTTTTAATTGAAAAAGAGCAACCCCGAAGGGTTTTCGCCGATCCTATAAGGGTTTAGTTCAATTTAATATATATATAAAGTTTTCTTTACTAAACGCATATTCAACTCAAAGTCCATTTGCAAAAAAAAATTTACCCAACACAATTATATTTCCCCAAGTAGTTTTGACTTTCGGCGTTTTGCATTGGATTTCAGCCTCTTTGCAATCTTTGCGAACCAAACGCGACCTATATGTCTCGTTTAATTTCTACAAATGCATGAAGTACTGTCATATTCATGTATATATGTGTGTATCGTGTAGTATTCTACTCATAAAGCTACAGCTTTGAGCTTCAAAATTAGCGTTAACAAGAGAAGCGACACGACAATCAAAACCATCACTCGATACCCAAAAATCAGTGGCTTCAAGATAGGGAAGCTTCTCAAAACGGTTCTTTTCCTCTACCTTATGGGAACATAATCAACCATAGTGCTGTAGGTTTTCCCTTTTTTTCTGCAGCTACAGAATAGATTCTTGAAAGTTAGCAATTCATCCAACCCAAAATAACTTTCGACTAGAAAAAGAAAGAACTATACTAGGTACATTATGATCGATTTATAAAATTGCTTCCCTAACAAAATATGACCAACTTTTACCGCAGATACCAAACAATGATGATTCCCTGTTCAAAGATTTAGTTACGATTTGTCGCATCATATAATAATTGATCTAATTTACCAAATTCAATGGACATCGATCACGATATGTCGCATCGTATAGTAACCGATCTATTTACCAAATTCAATGGACATAGAATATTATTGAAAATTAAAACATTAGAGCACCGAGGAGTTGATCCTAATGGAGGTTGCACAGTTTTAGCAATTCATCCGGACCAAAACAACTTTTGGCTAGATAAAGAAAGAACTATGCTAGATACCTTAAGATCGATTTATTAAATTGCTTCCCCAGACATGAACAATTTCACTAGATACCAAACATGACGACTCCCTTGTTTAAAGATTCGGTTACAATCTATCGTATCATATAATGATTGATCTAATTTATTAAATTATGGACACCGGTCATGATCTACCGCATCGTATAATAATTGATCTAGTTTACCAAATTCAATGGGCATACAAATTACTGAAAATTAAAATAGAGTCCTTGGGAATTGACCCCAATAGAGGTTGCACATAATATAGCTTTTGGCAATTCATCCAGACCAAAATAACTTTTGACTAGAAAAAGAAAGAATTATGCTAGATACATTAAGCTTGATTTATTAAATTTCTTTCCTACCAGATATGAACGAATTTTTACTAGATATCAAACATTAATAGCTCTCTTGTTCAAAGATTCAGTCACCATCTGTCGTTCAAATATTCGATCACCATCTGTTGCATTGTATAATGATTTATCTAATTTACCAAATTCAATGGACATGCAAGATTATTGAAAATCAAAACATTAGAGTCCTCAGGAATCGTGACCCCAATGGAGGTTGCACATGGGATAGCTTTCTGGTTGTTATTAAGAAATGTTGCCTCGTTAGACTAAAGGTTAAAAAAAGAAAAATAAAAAAAGAAGACATGGCCAAACTCATCAATGAACAAAAAAAAAGCTCATCATGAAGCCCTTGTACCTTCATATAGCCTTTTCATTCTATCCCACATGCATTTCAGATCTGCTGCCCAGCCTCTCATAAGCAAAAAGAGAAGCTCATCATGAACACCTTGTACCTTTGCTTAACCTTTTCATTTTAACCAACATGCATTTCAGATCTAGTTGCCCAGCCTTACTCTCCATCCCTAAATATATTTTTCCAATTTTGATCTCAATCCGACTACTAAAGCGAACCAAATAATAATGTTAACGTTAGTAACAGAATGAATGTGCAAAAAAAAAAAAAAAATTCGAGATACCCAACTTTCTTTTGTGTCATGAATAAACTTATACTCTCTATTTCAGTTCTATCCATGGTATATTTGTAAAGTGATATAAATTCGAGATTTTTGACACAAAAAAAGAAGTTCGAGATATTTATGTCATGATAGGTATAATTTAAGGTTGCAAAGGACGAAAAATCATTCATCTCCACTTAGTGTTAAACTTGATTCAAAATAGGCCGGCTCGACTGGAATTTCCCCAACTGTTGGGCGCGCCTAGAAAAATGATTTACGCTCTATCATTGGGCATGCCGAGCCTGGCAAGGACCTTGACGCTTGCCGGGCCCCATTGCCCATATAATTAAAACATTTATAAGATATGTTTTCTTAATAATTGTACCTTGATATATAAAAATTACAAATAGTAATAAGCTAAATGAGCTTAAATTTCTAATATAGGAGAGGACAATCTTATATAACTCGTAGGTAGGATATTAAAATAAAATAACACGAAACTCTAAAATTATTCAGCATTGATGTTATAGTTTTAGGCATTTTGGCAGAGGAAATTTTTTGGAAAAATGGAAAGATCAGCAAGCTTGCTGCTTTTTAACTTCGGCAAGCCTAGGTGGGCTTCTAGAGGTTGGCCCAAGCAGACACACCAAGGTTGTAACGATTCGATTTGACAAAGTTGGGAGTGGTCATCGGGATAGAACTCAAATAAGGAGCAACTCTTGACGGGCTTTCGGGATGGCCAAAAGGATAGGAATGAGTGGTATACACACCAAACAAGGAGAGAGTATGCTTGAAATGTGCACGTGTGCGCCGGTGTGAAAATTGGAATTAATTCATGCAGATGCCTTTTAACATAACGGCAAGAAAACTTCGAAGTTAATCGTGCATAGAATAGAGCGAGATCCCCTCCAATAGGTGTGTGGTTTGCGATCAACCACGTGGAAGATGGAGAGTTTTTAACGACTCGGTTTGACAAGGTGGGGAGTGGTCGCCGATGTTAGTGGGTTCGAGATAAAAAAGTAACTCTTGGTAGGTTTCTAAGATGGTGAAAATGATAGGAATGAATCAAATTGCACACAAATAGGGAGAGACAATGCTTGGGGTATACATTTGAAAACTATAATTAATTCATGGAGGCACATTTTGATATAATAACAAACTTTATTGAGGAACTTCAAAGTTAAGCATGCTCAGGCTAGAGCACCATTAGGATGAGTAATTTCTTGGGAAAGTGCTTGGCTATACGCTAAATGACAAAATCATGAGGCTCGGTATGAGATGAGTCAAAGAGGATAATATCTTAAGATTACATTTAGTAGTCAGGATAAAAATTCAAAGATAGAATGAAATTTATCTATCATTGCATTTGGTGTTTTTGAACATGATAAAGTCGGATATAAGAAAGGATATAGACCATATCAAATTATCCAATGTAGGAGATATGATAAACGTGGTAAGATTTCTAACATTCATATCAAGAAAGTTATTTTCTCGAATAACAAATTTCTTAAATTAACAAAATTAAAATTAGTTGACCAAAAAAATTTAACAAAGTTAAATTATATTTCAATATATAAATAATATTTGAATTCTAATATGAGAAATTCAAAAAAAAATAACAATTTAGTTATTTTAATTTAATCTTATTTTTACTTATATATTTGAATTTAATTCTATTATAGAATATAAATTCAATATAAATATAAAATATATGTATATTTTATTACATATTTTAGGTACATTAGTATAGTTTACTCCTTAACAAAATTTTATTAGAGAACAATATGAGGGAAGAAAGACATAACAAAGAAATAAATTTAAAAGATAGAAAAAATAAAAAGTAAATAAAAATAAGTGGGCAAAGTGTCCGAGAGATTATTATTTTTTTTATCTCCGTTTGTAAAATTTTTGTTTATTTATACTAATATGCCATTTATACTAAATAATGTACATGATATGATATAAATATATTACTTGAGTTATCCAATAGTGGATAGGATATAGTAAAATATCTAAATTTCATATCCTATTTTGATTAAAAATCAAATAATCAAATACAACATAAATAATTCAATTTAGGGATGTCACATGGGCTATCTAGCAAGCAGGTCCACTTGGTGTAGGGTGGTCATAAGGATCCCTTGAGATAGGTCCCATACCCCATCATGATCATCAGATAATAAAAATTAATCTTGATTGACGATAGTAAAACTTTTGACTTTTTGTCTGTTATGATATTTAGTATAGGAGTTACGGAAAAAAAAAAAATGTAAGAAAGTATGCCCCGTAATGACCCAAGAAGCTGTTCCTCAATAGATCATACAACTGTCCGCTGGGGAAATAATATTCCAATTAGATAAGGAAGTGCAAAAATTTGGCATGATGAGCCCCACTCTCACCTCAACTTCCCATGTCCTAGTTAGATGAATGTGGATTAGATTTTTCACGGTTCCCAACGTTCACCTCAATGTTCTCCCCGCCCACCTGTCTCTCCCCCTATTCTTTAGGCACATTCCCGGGCGTTCCAATGGCGGGGCGGCCTGCATTTCCCTTTCCTCCTTTTTCTTTCTCTCTCCACAAGTGAATTCTTGAAAGATTTCATGGTACTACATTGAAACAGCGGTCTGAGAAGCCACATGGTGACATGTTAGCTGCCCAGCTTTTTGTTTTTCACTCAAAAGGAGGCTCCCCCACTGTCCCACACTATGGAGGATAACGTATTCTATATTGTTTTAGGGTAGCCCTAGAAATTTTAACAGAAAGTGGGCAACTGATGCACTGTTTATCATTCTATTCTAGGGCATTAAGAAATAGGAAATTGAGAAGTTGCCCCAGTTCGGTGAAGTAGGCATGGCAGATGAGATGAATATTCAATGGGGTCGGGGGAAGAAAGTAACAATGTCATTATCACATTAAAAGTCGAGACCTTTGAATTTAATACGATAGAATTGTGGCTGGTTGGGTAATGGAGTCAGAGAAGTCCTGAGTACTCTTTATTTTTGATTAAAAAGAAAAAGAAAAATGAGGGGGCAACAACGGCAAATTATCTCTTTGGGATGTTACCCTATGGACCGTAAATGATATCACAAAATATTCAATAAATAGGTCCATTGAATTTGAGTCATGTTGTTCCCTATGGACCATCATGCGCTAGAGTCTTAGACTAATTTTCAAAGAGCTCTAAATACGAAAAAAAGAAAAGAAGAAATAATGTTAGAAAGACAGAATGTATGCAATAGCAATTGGTAAAATGAAATACAACAAATTCTTATTAGATATGTAAATTTGATAACTTGTCTACAATAATCCCTAATGCCTATAGAAACCGTAGGAACTGTGTTTACCATTATTTGTCAACACACAAGCCTGCCATAAATTATGGGTAGTGATGCCATGCTTGACTAAGTAGGCAGTAGACGAGATGAATATTCCAATAGGGTGAACAAACAACGTGCCCTATATTTTAATCAAATAGCCCCTCTAAATTCTAACTAGAGAGTAAAATAAGGTGATTGAGTGATTGGATCTTGGGACCCCTCTCAATCAATCATGACGATAGGGTAGATGTGTAAATGATATTACGAAATATTCAATATACGGGTTCATTGAATCCAGTTACATTGTTCCTTATGAACCATTGTGCGGCTGGAGTTAGACTGATTTTAAAGATGTCTTGTTGAGGCAGATCAACCTAAATACAAAAAGAAGAATAAGAAGGAATAGTAATAAAAGACAAAGAGATGCATGCAATATCAATTGGTAAAATGAGATACAGCAGATTCTGATTAGATATTTAAAGTTGACTACTTATTTACAATAATCCCTAATGCCTATAGAAAAACTCTCTTGTGCGTTTACCATTATTTCTCAGCACACATGCATGCATAAATGATGGGAACTGATGCCATGCCTAGCTAAGTAGGCAGTAGATGAGATGAATATTCCAATAGGGTGAAAAAACAATGTGCCATTTATTTTAATAAAAATGACTGACTAGCCCCTCTAGATTCAAGTAGAGTAAAATAAGGTGATTGGGTGATTGGATCTTGGGGACCCTCCTCAATCAATCATGAAGATAGGGGAGATGTGGATTCTGATTCCCCCTCTCTCTCTCTCTCTGGGGTTAGGAGTTGGACCGCATAGGAGACTGCAAAGTCCATCATCTTCCACATGGAGGCTTCTGTGATATTATAAGTGTTGTGCAGAGTGCAATTGAGAGAGAGCCCAACACTTCATCGCCAGGAGGACTTGACCAATGCCCATTATTACACCATAAATCAATGGATTTTAATGGGTAGTTTATGTTTCTGACTACTGTCGTCTGTCTCTCCATATGGACCAACAGCACCCAAGAATAGATTTTGCAAAAAAAAAAAAAAAAAAAAAAGAAAAAAAAAGAAGAAGAAAGAAAGAAAGAAAGAAAGAAATCTAACCAAAACTCATTTTGGTTGTTTAGAGTGCGCATGACAAAATTTCTAAAACAGAAATTGATTTGGCTAAATTGAGAAGTTAAAAATTTTAACTTTGATTTCTTTTCAAATCTATTTTGGAATAGAAATCATTTTAGAAATAAAGAAATCAAATTGCGTTACCAAGCGAATTTACATTTTCGGCAAAACCTTGTTAGGGAATAGAGAAATAGAGAAATAGTAAGTAGAAATTTTATCATGCGGCCCTTAAAAGTTCGGTGAAAATGAAATTTGAGGGCATCACAATTTCCTCACCAATAGAATGAATATTCAATTTTTTTTTTAATAAAAAAATTGGGCATACATTCAAATTGGTTGAATCCAAACAAAAAACCATGCATTCGACTATAATTTTATTGCTTATGTCTTTGTTCTAGTACAAGATTTTGCATGTGCACAATACTCAACCACGATAAGGAGGACAATAAAATCATGTAAAATCCCTAATATAGATATGATATCCATGACCATGAACGAATCTTTGACATCTTCAACTATTGTACTTTAAAAGGAATGGCAATGCTGATGTTGAATACATAGTTTGAAAATCAACAAAGACCTAGAATCAAGTGCACCGGAACTATCGGTGCCTAGTCTCGAACGCATTAAATGGCACTTGCTACGTACGGATGATCAAAAGATAATATTTTCAAGAAATTTGAAGGATGAGTAGGTCGTTCTTTGGGTAATTCTACAAATTAGTGCTTCCCTTTAAGATTAGATCATTGTTTGTCATGTGTAGAAGAAAATATGATCCGAAAATGTGATCTGCTCATGGCGTAAAAATTCTAATACCCAATCAATTTTGAAACACAAAAATGCTCCTGAAAAAAGTTGGCGGGAGCTAGCAAGATAAATCTTTAGAAACCCTATTTTTCTTTTCTACATATATATTTAATTCGATCATAGAAAAGCATGTTTTAAGCAAATACATGTGGGGAGTTGATTGGAATCTTTGTCATGTCGCAGGGAATAATTAGAATTAACCCTTTTTTTTAGTTCAACCTATAATTCTAAGGATTCAAGCTTCGCATTAATAATTAAAATCAACAAAATGGAAATGCCAGAGGGAGATTGACAAGATATGTGCCAATCTCAAGCAAGAGTCAACATATGGATATTCTCAAGACACCGTCCAAGCTCTGACAGCATGTGTTTCCATGCACATGCATGTATCAGAATCACGTGAAAAAAGTTGAGTAAATATTACCACATGCGCACGATCTTATGATATTTTGAATAAAATAAACCCGCGAACAATCCGTTTTTTTGCTATGGATACTCTATGTATATGTTCGTATGTGTACGTACATTTTTATTCGATACCTATTATTCTAATCTAACTATACTTCTCGAAATAATATTATAAATTACCTCGTACAACAAGATGAAGCATCAATTGTGAGTAGAGCTCCGATGAGATAGGTAAAAAAGAGCATTATATTTGAGTGTGTAGGTTAGGATAATGTGTAAGTAGGAATTTCATATACTTAAAAATCCCATATCAAATTTGGTGGGGGAATTACCATATTAGTTTTAAATCTGTTGTACGAATGCCAATATAGTTATACACTCTTCAATTTTGCCAATATAATTATGAACTTTTTTGTAAGATTTCAATATAGTTTTTCTAACCAATTTAGCATGAAAATGTCGACATGATGGTCTAGTCATCCTCAATTGTCCTACATGGCATGCTGGCAATCTGGCGTGGACAAATTTAGTTAAGACGATGTCGTTTTGAGTAATTTTATGATTTTTTTTATAACTTTTTCCTTTTTTTTTATTGATTATCATCTTTTCTTCTTGAGCCAACAATCTTTACCGTTCATCTTTAACTGGTTCGATTGTTTTACAATTGGTCGGACCAATTCATTCATGCTTACATACATAGTTCGATAATGACGATGGGCTGAATAAAATTTCTAAAGAATAAGATTTAAAATAAGAGATAGAATGTAGTTTTATACTTCAAAGTCGCGACCGGAAAAAAAAGGTAAAAGAAATTTGAAAATGTAAAATGGTTGTGTGTGTTTGAAATAAATTTTTGTTTATAGTTTTCATTTGAACTTTTGAAATTTGCATCTCATTTAATAGAGTGTAACTAAAATCTTTAAATTCGGCTGAATTTTGAATATACAATCTCTACAGAAAGGGAAAACAATGTAATAAGCTAGTGAAAAAAATTGCGGATTGATTTTTACTGTTTTACTCAATCTAAAATTTGTGGCATAAGCATTGTGTTTTTTTAATGGGATACATAAAATTTAGAATTTTGACGAGAAAATAGGACGGTACTTCTTATTTAAATTTAATTAAAAATAAACGGGCCTTAATTATTATGCAAGGGTGCAAAAGATGTAACCGGAAAATACATGAATGCTACTTCCTTTTTCATCCTTCGGGTCATTCTCGTCACTTCCTTCATTGAAGTGCAATTTTGATTTTCCACATGAATAAATGAACTTTTCCTGATTTTCACTTCTTTCTTAATTTTTGCCCTTCCCAAAACGACCAACGGTCGCAAACATTTCCTCCTCTTCCCCTCTTTTTCCTTCTAATTCTCTTTCCTACCTTTTCTAGGATGCAAACGAATGCACAAAAAGCACTCGTTAAAAAAAATTAAAAAGTAAGTGCCAAAAAAATCAAGCTTACATAAAAATGGATAACATGGAGTGATCATATTCATAAAGTGTACTATATATACTTCATGGACACTCTCACAATCTCGACGAAAATAGAGCAACATAATAGTCTAGCAAATTTTTTTACAGATTAACTTTCTATTGAATCTAAAACTTTAATCCAAAGCACTCAAAACTTTCACAACATATTAATATGAACATATATGAATCCGTACATTTTTCGATAATATTTTAAACATGACGGGAAAATAAAAAAAAAAATTCCTTTTTGCTTAAACTAAATTGAAAAACAAAATGGGCCCTTATGCACTAAGGCTAAAAAGACATAGCCAAAAAAAATACATGAACGCTACTTCTGTCTTTATTCTAGGGTCATTCTTATCACTTTCTTGATTGAAGTGCAACTTTGATTTTGCACATAAATAAATCAAATTTTCCACTTTTCACTTTTCCTCCCCCTCCAACTTTTTCCCTTCCCAGAACAACCCAACAGTAGGAAATTTCCATCTCCTTCCCTCTCAGGCCTTCTTTACTCCTAGTTCTCTACCCTCCCTTTTCTAGTATATGCAAACAAATGAAAAAAGAAAAAAGAAAAAAAGAAGAAGAGAGAAAAGCTCTCATATAGGAAAATTAAAAAAAGAAAAATAAATGCAGAAAAAGCTCAAAGTTACATGAGAATGGGATAACATGGACTGACCATAGAAATAAAAGTACTTTGTACGTGGTGACTGGCTAGCATTGGTATAGCATGTGACTCGGAAGTACCATATCATTCATTCCCCCTATGGTGCAAACTAGGGTTTGCTTTCGACTAACGAGGCAAGGAAGGACAAAGTGATGGTGACAGTGTGGAAAAGAGATTCTTTTAACGGTCCTTTTCATCCCAATTATTTAATTCTTTTATTTTATTTTTATTTTAATGTTTCTTTATATAAATTATTCTCCTTTGCGACCGCCACAAAAAAATAAAATAAAAATAAAATTTCTTGTTTAGTACCGTGGGTCGGGTGTTCTCTTTTAGGGCTCTAGCCAAAATTTCGTGCATGGGGAAGCGCAAAAGTAGTGGGGTCTTCGCTTCGTGTTGATGGTCACTTCACATGACCGAGTTTGTTTATAAATATATATTATTATTATATTTTTTTCCATCTCCTTTATAGAATATTTTTAGTACCTAAGTTGACGATTAAATTAGGTGGTTATTGAGGTTTTGAGGAAATTAATGCCATGATAAGGCTCATATCATATGTAATGCCGGCAGGCACAACTATCCATCGATATTATTTTATAATGAGATGATGACGCAAACAGAAAATTTCGTGAGATTCTAGAATTTTTAAAGATTAGTAATATCCTAGGGTTTTGTAGTCATAAGAATATATAATATGATGAAAGAGGATAGAAAGTGGCATTTTTGGGTTAATTTGTAATTTTTGAATTGGAGAGAGAAAATCAAGGAACCTTACCAAACGTCACCCACCTTGTCTATTTATTTATTTATTTGATAATTACCACCGCATCTAATTTGAACGATAATTTACTATAGTTGAATGCACAACTCTCGAAATTTATATATATTATATATATATTGAACACTAAGTTAAGGGGAAAAATGGAGAGGCATTTTGACTTCTTTTAATGCGTTCGGTAGAATCTTAAGGGTGTATTCGATCTTGTAACTCTTTGAGATTTCACGACTTTAATCTTGGAGATCCTTAAAAACCTCTCAATACATGTAAATGAACATGAGTGACAACCAAAAAAAAAAACAACACGATGACAACACAAAAAGTTTCGGTAAGAAGCTATAGTATTACTAAGTGAGTGCCGTCGGCTATAGGTAGATGTGTCAAAATGGGTCGTTAATGAGTTAAATCTTATTTGGCACAGTAATGAGTTTTAATGTGTGAGATATATGAGTTTTAAATGGGTGGTGCATTTAAAGGCCATTTATCAATCCATAAAAATGAACTCATTTATTTTCACCAAAAATGTGTAGGCAAGCCATTCACGTTGGGATTAAGCATGATCACTTTCGCATCTGAAGCAATCGGACACCTTTTAGAGTTGAAATTCTTAAGAGCGTAAGTACGAATTAGACTTGAATATGGACATGAGCATAATCGAAGAGCTCGTCCTTGCAATTGGCGTTTTTGTTCAATGGGGCTTTGCTGAAGCAGAAGATAATTGGATCATTTTGGGCCGAAGGTGTTGCTGGGCCTTGCTTCGATTACTACCCTCTTGGTCCAATATTTGTCGGGTCACCGGCAAGTCGGGTCAGCCCAAATTCCACCCCGGCCTTAAAAATTACCAATGCTGAAGTTAGGAACACACAAATATTTGGAATTAATTAGACTAAAAGCCACCAAGGTGCTACTAAATATGGTTAATCTGGGTCCGTTTGTTTTGCGGGAAAATAATTTCTGGAAAAACGTTTTCCGGAGTTTTTAGATGAAAATGAAACTTGAAAAATGCGTTAAAGGAAAAAAAGTTTTATAAAGAAGTAGGGAAAATGTTTTCCACTTCTTTTATCTCACACCCCTCTACAAAATCGACTTCCTCCTCCCCTTTAACATGATTTTTTAATTCAAGGTTTCTAAACCTTTTTTCTTTCATCGATGAATTTTATTCGAGAAACAACTCACGCTCGTAGATCTGGTAGCGGAAAATATTTTCAGAAATATTTTAAGGTTTTTAGCTGAGTATTTAGAATATATTGTCGTTCACCGAAAAATGACTTCAGGAAAAATAGCTGATGATCCATATAAGTTAGATGACAACTTGCATGGAAGAAGCGAGTCTATTGACATGAGACAGAACTCAGAGATACTAATCTCTGCCTGACTGATGATTGGGCAACACATAATACAGATCACTTTAACACTACATAAAAAGCCATGTAGAACGTAAAATCAGTTCAGAACCAGAATCCGAGCAAACAGTTAGTGAACTTAAGCATTGAGAAAAATAGCCTTGGCAAAGGCATTTTAGATTCCAGTGAAGAAGAAAAGAATAGGAGGGCACATCAACTTTAGAACTGCATCCGCTGAAATTTACACTTGTACATAAAAGTGACCTGATATACAATACAGATTTGCCTAGAAACACATCTAAAAGTCGCTAAGATGGCCCAGACCATCCAGGGAATTCGTCTTCCCAACCTTGGCTGGCACGCTTTTGAGTTGAGGTGACAATCTCATTATGTCTCGGTGGCACAAAAAGAGCCTGCTTGCGCGTTGGCTACAATCAAACAGTAACATCTTTATTACAGCATCGGCACGTGCATCATTGAGTATGCTATCATGAGCCCTATTTCGTCACAATGTTATACTTCCTCTAGGAAATGGGAAATTCGATACGCGACAGGATCAGATCCATCACATTATCTGGCATCTGCAGCCTTCTGAATCTTGAAACCCCTCAAACCATCTGTTCCAGGATGGGTTTGCTGGGCCATTTGTCCTGTAATTAGTGGGAACAAAAAATATCAACGAGCAAACAGGGCTCACTGGCAGAAGCAAACTGCACTCTACATTTAAGACGAAAGCACGGAGGTTCAAGGGATTACACTGGAAGCAACGCATCAGGCTTCATCTCTATGTAGCTCAGCAATCTGTAGGACATTTAAAACTACTGGTAAATTTGTCCGTAACTGCGAACTAGTTAGACAACCAATGTTCAAGGAAAAGATGGATATAGCAACTAAAACCTCTAGCCTGTAAAGCAACAGATCTGGACTTCACATTTCGCTACTCCAAAGTTTGAACTATAGGTCTAAGGCATTTTGACAATTGTTCTTCAAAGTCATGATTAATTTAAAAAAGACAATCCCCATAAGAGGCTCTTTCAGAGGGTCATGCACTCCACCGCAGCATTTCGTCTGAGCAGTAGAGTAGCCTTCACAATGACTTTCTTCCAAGTAAACATTGTTGCAGAATGCTAAAATATATAATTCTGACATCTTCAATATTTATTCAAAGGACCAAAGGCCGAGCCACAATCTTGAAACCACTCGGGCTTTTTAACTTTTGACTCAGACTTTGCTTTTGAAGAGTAATTTGGAATTAAAGCCATAATTCTGAACCACAGCAAAGTTGGAGAAGCAATAAGTAGCTCTCATATACTTACTCCTTGCAAATGAATGAAGCATCTTCTAATTTTTCGAGTTCTTCCAACTCCTCCTGCACAGAAAATCAAGGACAATATATCACATCAGCACACAAATGTGTCGGGACGCTGGTTGTCACAAGATAACACGTTCCACAGCACTCAAAAGAAACTACACATAATAACTCCTTAGAGGCTTTTAGTTTTCTTTAACTGCCGAATCGAACTTCAGCATTCCCCGTGTGGGCAGCTGAGCCAAATGGTGGGGACCTAACAGAACTCTATGGATTGGTTTCACACTTGTCACCAGGAAAAGAAGCAAGAGACAAGAACCATCAACAACTTATATTTCTATTAAATTAAGCAGTAATCAGATTCCATAAAACACCAATATTTGATTTTTAGGCAGATGGTATTTAAATTTTTCCAAGTCATACAACTAAATAACTCAGTCTTTGCATAGCAGCTACCCAAGCTAATCTGAACTGCCCAATTGCACGCCTCCTGTTTTAGAAACTCTCGATGCGTAAATGCAAACTCAACAGGGTGAAAACTTTGCAAGCCGATCATCTTTTATTGATTCCTTTTAGAAAAAGAAAGTATAGCATTTAGAAGAGAGAATTACCAAAGAAAAGAGCACAAGCAATAAAATAACTGACTGCTTCAAGACATAATCATGCCAAAACATGACGATATCTAGTATAGTGAAGTTAAGGCTGAGGAAGTAAAGCATCTGATCTACTAAGGCAACGCTTCTTGGAGCTATACATCACAATCGACTCTGATTAAATCAAATCATTAAAGCAAGTAGATGGCAATTTGATTCTTTGAGAAGTTTAAATATCAGATAGCAGTGCTTTGACAATGGGATCACATTGGTTGGTTAACCAGTTAAACCAGGAAACCGTTCCTACGTTCCGTCCAGTTTAGCCCAGCAAAGCGCTGGAGGTTAAAAAATGGGATGAAACCAGTGTGAAGTTGGTTGAACTCAGCCAAATCAGGAGGCTCAACCAGGTCATGAACTAAAAACGACCCAGTCTGGTAGAAAAGATCATTGGAAAAAAATTGCGTTCAGCTACTATTATGTTTATTTGATATAAATTATATCTCAAAACTGTAAAATAAGAACAAAGATTTGGTGTGAAATAATAAACTAACTGATTTGAATTCTGAACAAAGACTTGAACCACTAATCTGTGTCTCAGTGCAAGTTTGAATGTAGAAATAGATTATTCCATACATAATGGCGAGCGTGCACACGCTGCATATGCCCAAAATTGACATTTGAAAAATTAAGCCAAACCACCTTATTAGAACTATTTAATGGAAAGAAATTGTTGCTAAATATATTATATAAATATATGTGAATGAGAAAGATATTTCAAAATTTGAACTTTTCTTTTTTTGCAAGTTTTTGGTTAGAATATATCAGATTTTAATATTGAAATGTGCGGAAGATAAAATAAAATTACTAATTTATACACTTATGCATAGAAAAATATTTGTAAAATAAGTAATAGTGGATAGTAGGAGAAGAAAAAAAAGGATTCAGATCTCTCAGGTCAGATCTAGGAGGCCCTCTTTGCTTTTTATAATACTCTGGATTTACAAACAGTTCAGAGGGAATACTGCAGAGAAAGTCAACTTGAGCTGTTTTCACCAGTCAAAGTATTAAACCTGGTCCTTATACCAATAGTACATCCAGAGAAGGTAGCTACTTCTGTGCCATCAGATCGACTAGATAGAGCGGAAAAAGAATTTGACAGCACATTGTCATTAACAGGAAGACGTTCCTTCCACTAATCAAATAAGACTCAACCCAATACTTGCAGTAACAATCTGTTTTTCTTTTGTTTTATACCGAAAATTGGAGGTTTATCAGAATAACAGTCTCCAGACGGATTCGCAAAAAGAAAATGCCCAGGAAGTATCTGCCAGGCAGAGAACCAATCGTATGGCGCCCCTTGTTAGCTAAGTCAAAAGATGCAGTGTTTATATACTAGAGAGCAAGTAGATGGAAATCTCAATTCTTAGAGAGATATGAAAATGACCCCATCTAGCAGAAAAGATGTTGGAAAAAAATGGGTGAGGTATTTTCCAACCGAGCACCTCATTAATGAGGCGGTTCACACATACAACTCACTGCATGATACTATTATGTTAAATTGATATTAAAAACAATAAAAATAAGAACATGCAACTGGTATGAAAGAATAAACCTTATATTATTTTGGAACCTAGGGAACTCCTAAAAACATAACGCATGGATTGGAATCCCTCATTTATTGCATCATTGTAAGTTTGAATCTGGAAATAGATATATTCAACTGATGCTGGCAAATGTGCAAAGTGTTCCTTGTATGCACAAAAGTGAAGTGAAATATTAAGCAAAACCACCTCATTAGAAATGTTTAAGTAGACGGATTGTTGATAAATACCCAATATAATGAAATTATATAAATGCATGTGAAAAGGAAGATAAGATTGAAAATCTTTCTATGGAAGTTGTTGGATAGAAAATATTAGATTTTAATATTTGAATGCGTGAAAGATGAAATATAATTACTATTTCGTGCATTTGTCCTAGTAATTCCTCTGCTATAAGACATAAGTAATTCGGGATATTAGAAGGAAAAAAGAAACAAATTAAGATCCCTTACATGTAGGAGGTCCTTTTGCTTTTATATATTATATACTCTAGATTTATTAACAGTCATTGGGAAGTGTAAACAAAGTAACTTGAGCTGTTCCTCACCGGTCCAACCTTGCCTTACAACGATAGTATATCTGGACAGGTAGCTGCATCTGTGCCATCAGATCAACTAGACAAGCTGAAAGTTTTGTACACAGCTTTATTTCTCATTTATCAGGAAGATGTTCCTTCCACTAATCAAGTAAGACTCAACTCACTACAGTAACAATCTGTTTTGATTTTGTTTTACATGCTATTTCCCAGAATAACCGTCTCAGATGGATTGGCAAAAAAAGAAAATGCGGCAAACATCTGGGAAGAACCAGTCACACTGTCCCCTTTGTAAGCTAATTTGAAAGATGCATTGAAATCAAACAGATTAATTCAGGAAGGAATAACGGCTTCTTAACTAGCTAAGTCATTTGATTAATTTACGTTGTAATTTATCAGAAGAGGCAAATAAAGCATTTACATGGAATGTAACATTAACGAGCATATTAATGAAACTATTTCATGCTGCTCGTACAAAAGCATTAAGAGTTGGCTGGCCAAGTTGACAGATTGACTACCACAGAAAGTTTCAGATTTGAATGGATTTCAACTGGTTGCCGTGTGTGATGGATCTGAAAAAATTTATGGTCTCGTAATACAAAAAGAATTATTAAAATACTCAAATTAAAATCATGTGGCCCAAGAGTTATTGTGTAATTTGATATTCTAACTTCCAACTTCACAACGTAAGCTTGTGTGATTAAGTCCTTCTATCGTTAGCATGGTCATGATGTCAGTGAATGAAATAAGAGACAAGCAATCAATTTAATTTCAAGTGTTTGAAAATATACTGAAAATATGCAGAATATATGGAAAATATACAAAGATTACCAGGAAAATAATCATGGAGGAAATCTTTATTGAGCTGTAGCCTTGCTATCTTACAATAACATACTCCAAAAAAATACAAGATTTTATAAATTATTAATGAAGATTTTTATTATTAGTTATATTATATAGGATTGACTTATGGCATACCAAAACCAATATCTCTTCTTATTTCTATAAGGCATCAGAGGAAATTTTTCAACTCTAGTAAAACATTTTTCTATTTCAGGGATTTTAAACACAATTATATCCTGCACCCGAAAATTGAAAAGGGAAAACAAAAACGAATAAACCGGTGTTGCTTTGGGCTCGAAAAGCCCAACTCATACGTCGTACCACAAGGACAGATAGACCGGAGAGAAAGTGGCGCCATCAGGCCAAAGTAGCTTCTTTTGATTAGATTGTTTATTTTTATTTTTTTTGAATCTAATTAGATTGTTTATTTATATATTTATTTATTGAGTCAAAGATTAGATGAGTTGAAAGTGGGTTCCTTCTGGACATATTAGATCTCATCGTTACGTAGTCTTTACTTTATTAGATCCATTTGAACAATTATTAGAAATCTTGGGCGACTCATATGTCACCCATCACCATTAAGTATGAGTTGAGATACGGGTGTGCGACCCATTATGTCACATCTACTAATCCTATGTAAGATTATATTAATAATCAAGGATGTAGGGGGAGAAGCCCAAGGTGGGTTTGTTAAGGTCGAAATGGCATTTTCATGTTTGAGCTTTAGATCGACACTGCTTGATTTTTAAAACTTTGCAAGAGTAGCAGAACAGGAAAATCTTGTCGATGAAGCTTTTTTTGAATGCGAAACAGTTGGAGCTACTTAGGGACTCTTCGCGACAAGATGGGAGTTTATATTGATCTTTGCTCTGAAGGTTCCAGCTTTATTGGCTTTTCAGTTGGAAGCCATGGCCCTACTCAAAGCTTTGAAACGTTTTCAGTCGAGGAGAGAGAGTTTGCTGGAGCTTGAGTCTGACTGCGAAGAGCTAATCGATGCAATGCTGAAGATGACGCACGTGAGGCGAGAGATGCAAGCTTTAATTCAGGAATCGCGGCTATCTTTATTTAATTTCAATTTCTCTCCTTGGCCCACTGTCATCGATTCGTAAACGGGGTGGCTGATCAGATTGCGAAAGTCCAACGTTCGAATACTCTCCCTTCCCCAACCTCTTGAGTTTTAAGTTTTAATTTTGTGAAGTATTTCGACAAAAAATAAAATAAAATGAAGAAGACGTGGGGCGTTGCTTGCTGAGCCAAAGCAAAAGGAAAAACCTAGGAAAGTTGACAAAATAAGTTTAAGATGTGAGAAATTCTAATTCAAATCTTAGATTATAAGATATTTATGGGATTGGATCGACGATTATCATGACTATTTTAAACTGCGATTCTTTGTCCATTTTTTAATCTATATCTACAATATATATATGTGTGTGTAAAACAAAAAGTGGGTATTTAATGGAAAATTTTAGCAAAAAAATAGAGCTCCAAATCTATTTACTTTAATATTTTCTTTTACTATTTGCAATTCTAGAGAAATCACAAATCTCATGATAAAGATCAAAAAGCCAACTTTGATGAACTTGTCAGCGCTTTTTTGTGAATTCTGTGAATGATATTTGCACTCGATAAGGTACGTTCTATATTTTTCTTTTGGTGCGCGCAACTGGAAATTTTATGTGGTGAGGGAGAACCCGCCGTCGAAATTCTATTTTTGCGCTCGTCCGTGACCCGAATGTGAATGGTAACAGTTAGCCGCACACCATTGACCCCATCCCTCTTCACTGACATTCCTCCAACTTCGTCATACATGCTTCAACTGCCTTAGAATCCGTCGACTTTGAACAAGCGTCATTTTCAACTTGGATTATCTGCAAAATAATTGCGCTCAAGCTGTTTCGGCCAGGAAAAAGATAGATGGTACTAAAGAACAGCCTCAGTCCTTGTAATGTCTCTCTTTTTCTGTTCTTCTTGATAATCTCTGCAGGACTGTTCTTTGTTGCACCCTTCTTACACCAGAAAGATTTCTACAGCTTTAGGTCTCAAGTTTCCACGACAAGGGATGCATCTATATTACGGCGAAGAAAAGCTAAATTTGCTATAGCTCATCAGATTGATCGGTTGGTTGTGGGGATGGAGCCGACAGAAGTTCTTGATATACAATACCCAGTTGAAAGGGTATACAGCACAGGTGCTGTTTGAGATTCAAACTACAAGAGGCATGGAAAAGCAGTGTCGTTGACCTGTTAAGTTATGTGATGTTATGGTGGAGAACAAGGGTGAAGCTCTTGCCAATTTTTTTATTAACAATGTGTTGGCGGGATGCGCAAAATGTGTGGCCGTCGGTCCAAAAAAAGCTGACGAAGCCTGTATATTTCTGGGCTGGCAAGTCAATGTTTAATGTCAAACCTAAATTGCTAAAAACAAAATAAATTGCAAGTTCACTACTTCCCCATCTTATTACCTGGAAAAAAGAAAATGGACTGTCATTTCTATGCAGTGGCCTCTTCCTTCCAGTTGGTAAATGAAGTTTCAATAGAACAATAAATAAAAGCGAATAATTTTCTTGCTGCAGATCTCTCTAAACGCTCCCCCCTGACTGAAGCAGAATCCAGATTGGAAGAAAAGAACAAGGACCCTTGTCTGCAATCTTGTTGTTTTCAGAGTTTAGGAAAATTGATGACGTAAGAGCTCAGATTTGTTCTCTTTTGATGGCCAAGTGAACGGTACCCTATTGATTTCCAATTTATGTTTTTCCTTGAAATTTTTTTAGTGGGATCTCGTTTGTTCTTAAAACAGCGGTTCAGGATTTGTAGTTGAAGATAGCCCTTAACTGTCTCATCATGTTGTTCTCTTCCCATTCCTTGTATCTTTAAATTTGGTAATACAATACTTTCAGATTTGGATGCAAAAACTTATATTTTGCATGTTCACAGTTGGTCTGCAGATAGCCCTTAACTGTCTCATCATGTTGTTCTCTTCTCATTCCTTGTATCTTTAAATTTGGTAATACAATACTTTCAGATTTGGATGCAAAAACTTATCTTTTGCATGTTCAGGGCTCACAGTTGGTCTGCAGATTGCTTCTTCAGTCCAAACATCTTTGCATTGGCGGATGTGCTTTGTTCTGCTTTTGACTAGTTTTAAAATTTCAAGAGTCATTTTTAATTAGAAAGTGTATTGCAGTTTTATGTAAGTTACATGAGAAAGCAAATATAATGAGTTTCTATTGTCTTTTGGATTGTTTAGATTCAATCTCTTGGTGTTTTGAGGAAACCTCTGTATAGTTTATGCAAATTCATCTGCAACTCTACACTTCGCAGAGCATTTTCAAGGTTTTCAGGACAAGCATTGTGGGATGAAATTCAAGTTTTTTAGTGGGACGATTAGCCTCCGCATTTGAATTTCGAGTCTCACCATCGATATGTTTCCTTTGATTGAAGTTCTTGTTTCTCATCCTTGAAGGTGGAACAATGGCTAGTTCAAGGTCAACAGCCGTTGCTGGAAATTTGTGGCTCTGTGTCATCTTGCTGTACAGCATCTCGTTGGAGGGTACTCAACATATAGACAAGATATACCCGGTATTTCAAGAGTCTCAAATCGGTTCGCTCGACACTGGTGGGGTCTTTCTTTTGTCCAAAGGCTGATTTTCGGCTTCGGCTTTGTTCAGGCCTCCAGTCCTACTCTGTACTCGTTAGCTGTGGTTCATTTCCGCAGCAACACCGTAGTCTGGTCCGCAAATAGGGACAACCTGGTTACGAATTCTGATATATTTGACTTCGATGAGAATGGCAACGCGTTTCTGCAGAAAGCAGGAAGTACGGTGTGGTCAACTAATACCAGCGGCAAAGGAGTTTCCGCGATAGAGTTGCGGGATTCAGGAAGCCTGGTTTTGCTCGGAAGGACAGTACAGTCGTTTGGCAGAGTTTTGACCATCCTACCGATACGCTCCTATCAAACCAAGATTTTAGACAAGGGATGAGGCTGGTGAACGCTGGGTCCAAGAACTGGACCTACACTCTCGAGATTAAATCTGGCGACATGATCCTTTCTGCTGGTTATATAACGCCTCAACCGTATTGGTCGATGGGGAAGGACAGCAGACATTTGCAGAACAAAAATAGCGGTCAGGTAGTCTCGGCCACGTTGGTAACGAATTCATGGAGACTCTACGATGAGAGTGGGACTTTGCTGTGGCAATTCCTCTTTTCGGATAATAGCGACTCTAATGCTACTTGGATCGCTGTCCTGGGACAAGACGGGATCATCTCGTTCTCCAGCTTGGGCAGTGGAGGATCGCCTGCTGATTCTCCCGTGAAAATACCTAGTGATGCATGCAGTACGCCTGAGCCTTGCGACCCGTATCTAGTCTGTTCTAATGGTAACATGTGCCGATGTCTCTCGGCCCTCACTTCTCATCCAAATTGTGGTTCGGGGCTGAGTTCTCCTTGCGATCACTCAAAGGGTTCAATCGATCTCGTTAATTCGGGGCAGGGAATTGGCTACTTTGCAATTGGGTTTGTCTCGTCCTCGCTGAATGCTGATCTCAATGGATGCAAGAATTCTTGCCTGAATAATTGTTCGTGTCTAGCATTATTTTATCAAAATAGTTCTGGAGATTGTTACTTGTTTGACAGTATTGGGGCCTTGCAGAGTTCTGATCAGAATTCTGGATTTGTCTCTTACATTAAGGTGCTCACTGGCGGCGGTGCGAATGGTGGGGAATTCTCAAGTCAGTGGAAGCAACAAGAAACATTTGCTATATGCTGTCCTCATTTCTGTTTCCACATTCTTTGTTGTTCTCGGGCTGATTTATGCTGGATGCAGATATTCCAAGGCAAATCCAACATTGCCTGAAGCTCCTCAAGAGACTTCGGAGGAGGAAAACTTTCTCGAGAGTTTATCAGGAATGCCAGTTCGTTTCAGCTATGAAGAGCTTCAAGATGCGACGAATAACTTTTCCATGAAGCTAGGGCAAGGCGGGTTTGGCCCGGTGTACCAAGGGGCCCTACCAGATGGGACGAGAATTGCTGTGAAGAAATTGGAAGGCATTGGTCAGGGAAAGAAAGAGTTTCGAGCCGAAGTACACAGCATCGGAAGAATCCATCATCGCCACTTGGTCAGGCTGAAGGGCTTTTGTGAGGAAGGAACTCACCGGCTTCTAGCATACGAGTACATGGCGAACGGGTCTCTCGATAAATGGATCTTTAAGAAAGACAAGGAAGGCATGTTAGATTGGGAAACACGATATAAAATTGCAATTGGAATGGCAAAAGGACTGGCCTACTTACACGAAGAATGTGATGTGAAGATTGTTCACTGCGATATAAAGCCAGAAAACGTGCTTTTGGATGACAAATTTAAAGCCAAAGTCTCGGATTTTGGATTGGCTAAGCTAATGACAAGAGAGCAGAGCCGTGTTGTTACGATGCTCAGAGGCACGAGAGGTTACCTCGCACCGGAGTGGATAATAAGCTGTGCCATATCTGAGAAGAGCGATGTCTACAGTTACGGGAAGGTTTTGTTTGAGATAATTGGCGGTAGAAGGAACTACAACCCCGAGGAAACATCGGAGAAATCCTATTTCCCCCTCTATGCTTTCAAGATGATGGAAGAAGGGAAGCTGAGAGAGATACTTGATCCGGGTCTTGAGATCAACGAAAGAGACGAGATGGTTTCTATCGCTATTAAAGTTGCATCATGGTGCATACAAGAAGATATGAACCTGAGACCGTCAATGTTAAAAAGTCATCCAAATGCTTGAAGGTGTCTTTCCGGTTCCTCAGCCGCTGACTTCTTCCCACAAGGTTGTGGATTTTTCCGAGGTTTTTCAAGCCAGAAGACCACAGCAACACAAATCTTTCAGCGGTTCAGCTTTCAGGTCCGAGGTAACAGCAAGTTGTATGTCGTCGGGAATTTTTCTGCAGGGAAGGATGATCACTGTTTTTCCTCCTTGCTGTGTGTAGCAAGTGCTTCCAGAAATTCAAGCACAACTAGTTGATGATTCAACTATGACAGTGACCAGAGAGAAGAAAAAAAAATATGACAGTTGATGCCTTGAACCAAATTACATGGCTAGAGTGTGCGTGGTCTGTTGAGCGTTAGAATATATAAATAATAAACCACACATTCATGAGCTTTTAGAACAGGTTGGCGGTGGTTGGTCAGCGTGGTATCAGAGTTCAAATCTTCCACTATTTGCCTCCTAATTAAATTTCCAAGCAGTACTTGGGCAAAAGACCAAACTAAGCGTGAGGGGGTGTTAGAATATTTAAATAACTTCATCTAACAGCTTAAGCTTTTAGAACAGTTGGCAGTGGTTCCACAAAATCTCACAGAGCTTACATGGCCATTCATCTAACAGCTTAAGCTTTTAGAACAGTTGGCAGTGGTTCCACAAAATCTCACAGAGCTTACATGGCCATCCAGGTTATACCGCGTTTCCATGCTAGCAAGTGAATAGTGAAACCAGAAATGGTACATCTCCAGGTGAAGAAAACATTGGAGGTGTACATCTCCAGCTTTCAATGTAAAAGAAGTATCACTTCGCATAGGGTCAACTAGAGCTAATTCTTACTCTTGAGAGGTAATATGGGAAGAGTTGCATCAGTAGTTCGAGACATCAAAAAATGTATCGACTCTGCAAGTTTTGGGGTCCTTTAAAGTATAAAAGAGGCATAACAGTCACATTGGAGATGCTGACAGGTATTTGCCTGCAGAATGCTGACAGGTATTTGCCTGCAGAAGTTCGAGTCCCCTTGCACCGAGGATTGATCAGATTGCAATGATGAGGAAGAGAGATCTCTATGAACTAGGCAAGCTCTTGATTTTCCAGGTATGCAGCTCCCTGGGTTCCCGACCTGACCATCGGGCGTGCGATAAAGACTTGAAAGATTATATGGGGATTCAAGATGGTTGTCTTCTTTCTGGTTAGCCTCGAAATCCCTCCTTCAGTTCTCATGCTAATCACCAGTGCGGTTTCGACTAGCTCACAGATTTCTTTAAATGATCTGATGACCCAGTCAAGTAGCCTAGTAAATAACCTTCACAAGTTCTCCCTGAGATCAGCGACATTTTCTAGCTGTCGAGCTGACACGAGATCAGGTTTTGGTGTCTGTCCGCGTCCAATGACGGTCACAAGTTTCAGCTGTTCACTAGACTTAGCTCTGATGAAGGATCGCCCAAAAGAATCAAGATTTACTATACTGTTGTAATTCTCTTCCGAAAACTTGAACAGGGTTGATTAGTTCTTGGACATGCACACAAAGGAAATGTCTTTTAGGAAAAGAGAAAAGTATGTAAAGGTTGGCATGCTAAATCGGTATAAGAAATGTGGCGGACTCTTATTAGGCATTGAATATGACCCGTTTGTTTAAATGCCGAATCTATATATAACTTGGCCTACAAATTATGAACAAGAATATTTAAAAGAGATATCATTCAAACAAATGAATTAAGACTCCATAAAAGTTTATCCCATTATTCGGTATATCGACTTTGCGAATTGAATTTTATATTAAACAGGGAAAAGGGAGTTGTTTTAGTTCAGTCCCACTTTTTAGCTGATTATGCCACAAAGCTAGTGCGTGGAGGGTTTCTCATTAAGTATCATTAGTGGTGTCAAACTGGATTAGTCATAATGCTTTGTTTTTTTATATAAGACTGCTGTATTGTATATACAATGATTTTTTATTTTTATTATTTCCCCATTTTTTCTGTGGGTAGAAGACAATTAAGCAATCAAAAGGAAAAACCTATCTGGAGGAGTCAAGAAAAAGTTATCAACAAGGGGAAAAACAAAAAATCTAGTTAAGAAAATTCATGAACCTCCTATTCAGATAATCTCATAGCAAACTGTGTATTTGTCTTCTGCAAGTGAAATCCAAGGACAGTAGCAGCATCAACTTGCTGCAGGCCCTTCACAGGCCCTTTCCTATCACCCACTAGTCCCTCTGTCTCTCACAATTTATGCATTACAGCCAAAACTCAATTGAACGCGGTAGAAATATTACGTGCACCGAGTAGACTGCTGCTTATTTAGCCTGTGCAAAACACAACAATGAAATTGCCTTTACTGGTAAACTTAGTCATGCTTTCTCATTATGTGATCTTAATCCTTTGTTGTTCTTTTCCTTTGTTCAGTGAACTCAGTCGCAGGTGATCATGTCGTTGTGCAGCATCTTGCATGCAGATCCTTGCTATGTCTCTTAATCATTCCCAGGTCCATACCCCTTTCGACTGTCTGTTCATTTCCGCAGTAAGATACTTTCTTCTCTATAATCTGTTCGGTTTGCTCTGGTTTGTCCACATACACACCACATATCAATCGCATCTTCTATCGGGTCTATAGATGATGTTATGCATTTTGTACACCTGCTCATGCTCTCTGCGCCGAGGCGGAGCCGCCAGCTACGAATCATTGGAAAGAGAAGGCGTCCACGACGACGAAGACCTGCTCGGAACAGAGGCAACTTGCTCTCTGTTCATCACATCGCCTTCGTTTTCTCGTTGATGTTTCGGTGCGGTCGTTTGATTCCGAGATGATCATCGTGGTTTTATCGTCTCTGTTCTGGAGTCAAAAGCAAGATGCAAATGATCCGATGGAGCTATGAGTGTGAATCTCTTTGAATGTCGATATTAAGTGACTCTGAATACTGCCAACCGGATGAGCTCGATTTCAGTTTGGTTGCTCGGTTTTGCTCGATTTTTCCTGGAACATCACCGTGAATCCGTTAGTGTTTTTACGTCTCGACCTTTCTCTTCAACTTGTCGTGATTTCCTGTGTAAAATATGGGTTTTGACCCAGTCAAAAATAAAAAGGAGAAAGAAGGAGAGAGATCGAGAGTCTTCGGGAGAGAAGAAGAAAAAGAGGAGAGAGAGAGAAGGAAAGAAAAAAGAAGAAAAAGAAGAAAGAGGGTGTTGTGCGTTTTCATCATGGGAGCCTCGCCAAGCCATGTAACGCAACGCCCGGTAAGCGCTCGTGCTACCCATTCATTCAATCGGAGCAATTTCGGACCTAGGGCTTGAAATTCAGAGTTTTGGAAAGCGACGAAGTATGATTTTGAGTCGTTGAGCTGCGTTTTTTTAGAAATGATAGCTTAGGATGTTGTGGAAATTTGTGGCGACTTTACGGATCGTGATTTGAGCTGCGGTTTTCAAAAACAAAAATTTGAAGTTTATTGCGTGTGATGAACAGTGCACGACCAGAACTTCAGGGCTATATTTTGTTTATTTTCAGCTTGATTTTGAGTTGGCTAAATTGGGGTTCTTGTAGTGTGTTGGATGAACTTTCCATCGACTATAAGTACGCTTTGAAACGGAGTTTGGTAGAGAAAATTATGGCATGATGAAGTTTCGTGCTCGCACTTCGCGCTAAGGATGGATTTGAGTAATTGTTTTGGTTGAGTGATTTATTAGCGCGTAGATGTCGTTTTATCGATGAATAAATATAATTTAGTCGAGTCGTTAGTTGGCGAGTGGCATATTACCTGGTTTTAATATCGTTTTCGATTTATTAATAGGAATACGAGTGCATTGGCTCAAGTAACCACATAGGTTGATTTTCGACTTTTTCAGGTGAGTGGTGCTATCTCTTCTAAGAATTTATAAGCTCATGTCTTCAAAATGATAAATATGTGATATTTTATGAGTTATGAATAAGCATGTTTATTGCATAAAAAGTTGGATTAGGCATTTACTAAGTTTTGATATTTGAAAATAGTGTGAGAACTTTGTATGAATATATATTCTGTTTGATGAACGAAGTTGATAAATATTACATGTTTTGGGTTTGTGAAACCATTTCACGAAAAGCTCGACTTTGAGATGATTTACGGAAGGTTATATAGTTATTGATTTGTAATAAGATTTTTGAAATGTATTTGATTTGAAATTGATTTATGAGACGAGTCTTGAAATTATTTGAGCTGTGCGTGCAATTGTTTTCAGTTTTCGTCTTCTGATCATACAAGAGCAATTCCAGCCTTTGTTATGTCACGGGACATTGGAATTGCACCATTGTATGTCTTATTTTCCCTGTATTGGTGACATAGCTGGATTAATAACGAATTTCCTTAGCAAATTCATCAATAATTACTGTTGGAAAGCTAGATTGTCATTGATCATTTGGGAAATGCTTTTGTCCTGACATTCTACATCCACCAGAAAACTTAAGAGTTTAATGCGATGGTTAAGCTCGAGTCTTCGTTGGAGGATGATTCTGGTTCGCTGAAATGCAGCAAAGTGAAGAATAATGTGAAGAGAAAATCAAAGACTAAGATCGAAGAGTATCTCGAGCGTGTTATGCGGAAAGCCGCCATGTCTGCCGAGGAGGATCTGGAATTGGAAAGGAAGCTTGCCAAGAAGCTCAAGGTGAAAGGATGGAAAGCTACAGGGGTCAGGCGATGGAATGAATATGTTATTTAAAGGAATTCCTTCTATTCTTGATTCTTTTGAACAAAGCACCAGGGGAAGAGAAAATTGTAGCGAAAGATTTGAAGGCAAATCTTCAGGGAAAAAAAGTGAAATGTCCAACTTAGAGCATATGCAGGATGATGGAAAATCTGTTCATGTTAAGGCTGGAGCCTGTAACTCAGTAGAAACCTCTTCATTTCAGCTCTCAAGTGAGTTCATGAGCTCTGCAGATTTCAATTCGTTTCCTTTTTTGTGAAGTGATTGAGGAGAATGATACCCAGTTTCCATTCGACTTTCTCTTGAACTTGTGATTTTCTGTGCATACTATACTTTTTAGTTTTTTTTTCCTTAATTGACAAGGAGTAATTTCCGCTACTACTTGAATACAACACGTCTAATTCACCTATTTGACGTATGTCTTCTAAATCATGCAAGAGCAATTCGGCCTTTGTTATGTTACGTCACATGGTAATTGCACCATTGGTACATCTATTTTCTGCGCATTTATGCCATAGATGGATTAATAACGAATCTCCACTCGCAATGGCTTGATTATGAATACAAAGAAGGTATATCTGATCATTAGTCCTGAGAATTAAGTTGAGGTTGCTTTTTTTTTTTTTTTTTTTTTTTGGTAGCACTTAACTGGAATAAAAGGATTATCAGAGGCAAAAGTGGACAAAATATGCGAAGCAGCTGAAAAAATAGTGGTTAGATCCTCAATTCTTCTTGACCTGTGATGGTGGCTCCAATCAATTTGAACTAACATAAGCATCTTCGGAATACCTCAATGAGTTATTGACCCTTGAAATAAAGCCTGCAAATTAGCATGTGTTGCTCAAAGTACTTATAATGTCTTTATTTCCAGAGAAAGTCGGTTGCTCGCATCACAATTGGAAGCCAAGCCCTCGATGAGCTTTTAGGCGGTAATAGACTTTCTTTTGCAGACTGTGTGTCTTATTCTTCATGCATTTCAACAAAAGCAAATTTCACTGGTTTGGCGATGTTAAACAGGTGGTATTAAAACTCTGGCAATTACAGAAGCATTTGGCGAATCAGGGTGAAAATCACAGTCCAAAGACATTACCTTTGATGAACTTTTAGTTGCTTTTGTTAATTAGCTTTCTCAGAAAATGCTGCTACCGTCACTTCAGGTCTGGGAAAACACAGCTGGCACATACTCTGTGTGTTACTACTCAGGTTGGTCTGAATTAGATATTAGGTTTCTGTTGTTAACTTCTGTTGCATTTTTTGTTCAGATAAACAATGCCAAAGAGTAACATAATGACAGAATTTCTATGAAGAGTAAAAATGGGGGCGATCTTGGCATCAGAACATGTGTATCAGGTGATTTTGGGAGTATGGCACTCTCATTTTCTGTGATCTGCAGTCAGTATACTGGAATGCATTTACAAAACCAAGCAGGAAAAGGCCAGAAGAGTTTGTACTGTGTCAAAACTGAGTAAAAGCCTTAATTATTGTCAGACTCGGGCTTGGGATGATCATTAGTCGAATGTCATGCTTGAAGATACTCTACTTATTTGCAAATCCTACTACAGTATATACCCTGTTTTCAATCGTTCTTTATTAACGGCTTGTGGATTCCTTGTTTGTAAAAAAATTTCAGCTGCCAACTCACATGAGAGGAGGAAATGGCAAGGTAGCTTATATTGACACACAACGAACTTTGTATCCTATGATAATCTGTCTGTATTTCTCTTGACCTCGACAAAGCTGCTTGTGTTTCATAAACGTTGTCTCTCCATGTAAGCACATGTGCACTTTCTTAACTTAGTACACCTGAGGTTGTCCTGATCGAATCGTACCAATTGCCGAGAGATTTGGCATGGATCCTGGTGTGGTCCTAGATAATGTAAGCAATGCTTTCTGTACTGGTGGCAACTCTTACTTTTCTGGCTGGTGTACTTTCTGTAATCTAGTCTTTCCATGAATTTGAAGATCATTTATGCCCGTGCCTCTACTTCTGAGCATCAGTACAACTTGCTTCTTGGTTTGGCCGCCAAAATGTCTGAAGAACCATTCAAATTACTGGTAAGGCACTGCTCGAGAATCAAACCCTACAGATTTTCTGAGGTGTGGATGGTTGACCTATGTGAGTGCCTTTTTCAGATTGTGCATTTGGTGATTGCTCTCTTCCTAGTGGATTTTACTGGAAGAGAACGTGCAGAGCGCCAGGTTGATCCTGAAACCATCCAATCATGCAAGTTGTTATTCCGCAGCATATCTGGTTTGAGACTTATGAATTCTGAATTGCAGCAAAAATTGGCACAAATGCTCTCACGTTTTATTAAGATAGCTGAGGAATCTAACGTGGCAGGGTTCATGACCAATCAAAGTACTGCATCACATCTCATTTCTCCCACGTAGTCCTCCATCCATTCAAAGTTCTTAGTCAATTTAGCCCTTTGATGGTTGCACACTGACAAATAGCATTTTGGGGACTGCACTAAGCTCATACTAATTCTTGTGAATCTCAAGAACCAGCTATTTGGTGTAAACTGGTGAAGCATACCGTAGCTGCAGTCCATGACATAGGAAATGGATTTTTTTTTTTTTAATGACTCTGTCTTTGATTGATTTGTTTCAGTCGTAGCTGATCCAGGCAGAGGTGTGTCATCAGACCCAATGAAACCTGCAGGCTGGCATGTTCTGGCTCGTGCAGCCACGGTTAGGTTGATGTTTAGGAAAGTCTGAAGGGTGCAGCATGTCTCCAAGGTGTTTGATGCCCCAAACCTTTCCGAAGCTGAAGCTATATACTTTTTGTGCGAAATCTTCCTCTGATTATATAATTTATTGAAACTTGTCACATCATACTGCAGATACTAAGTAAAATATCTAGAAGTCTATATCAAATCTGTGAGAAAGTTGATACTGCGTCTATATAGGGATTGGTGGATACCTGATTTAAGCATGATACTCACAGTATAGTAGATGTTGCCTGGAGATTCATGAACATGTTGAATACAAATTTTGTGCAGAGGAATTAAACAAAAAGAAGTGGATATTAATAATCTTCCTCAGCGGGACTGGTCTATTATTATTAGCTCTACTGTTACGTAGACGATGCACATCTATCAAGACCATCGCTCAATTTTGTCAGAAAATTTAGCAAGAGCTCCTCTGTCAATAAGACGAGACCGAGATATTCCATATATGTTGGACTTGACAAACACACGTTTTTTAGATAACACCAGGAGGCATCGCTGATGTGAAGGACTAAAGAAGTCTCTCCAACCAGGAAGGCAGGCGAAATGCTTCCTTTTGTTAATCTGCAATTTGATGTTAGTCATTGTATTGACAGCTAGAGGCATATAATTAGCTCCCAAGCACTTCTTCATTTCCTTTCTCTGCAATGGATACTTTGTCACCCTTGTCATAGCTTGTCCTTAAGTTTCTTGTGCTTGACTACAAACCATTCATGGAATGACATTATATACTCTCTCTATGGTGACCCAAAAATTTGTCAACTACATTGTCATCTTTGTGTACCAATTGCAAAATATATTGTAAGGGTAAGGCCTAAGTATCCTTTCTGCTGCTTCTATTTATGTTTAGCCAATCGGATTTATATAATACAGCCTCATATGCTCTAAGGAACTTAATCGAGCATAGCATGTATGGAAAGGTCATAGGACTTCATCAGGCTTGAAAAGAGATGTAACCAAAAGAAAGTTATTCAGTGTCATTTCAAATAACTTCAGATGAAATGAAATTTATCAACCATGGTGCTTTGTCATAAAGAGAAAAAACATAGAATCATCCAGTGCCATATGTTTGTAATTACACCAAATAGCAGTTTGGTTTGAGGCTAGCAGTTTGTGGATGTCGTGGTTATTATGAGGCCAAGAAGAAATCTAATCTCATTATTTGAAAGCTAATTACCCAACATCATCTCCATTGAGTTCGCAATAATTTTCCTTTGATAAGTAAAAGAACTCGCTTGCAAAGTGGCGTCTGGCAGATGCTAGCCCATGTAACAAATCATGAACACAATTTATGTTATCAATGAGGTATAAGAAAGAACCGCCAAAAGCTGAGGAAAGCCATCTATCATTCAAACTAAAGAACGAGCCTTCGTATTTTCAAAGGCAATATTTAGGACAAATGAGGAATAAGCTGGATCAGCCTGTTATTGGTTTAGTTTACAGATGTAAATGGGAGTTTGTCTAATTAAATCTATATAGCAGATACTCAAAACTTCAAACTTGTGAAGAAAAAGACTGAAAAAGCAAGTTATCTTGACAGCTTGAACGAGAACATTTGACCATAAATTGAATCATGAGGCTTTTATGCTTGGTCAATTTCACTAATATCCATGAAGTAGCTGTCTTCACCTGCAATATCCTCCGATTCACTTACGGCTTCATCTTGGTCAAGCTGCATTGGGATGCATTCATCCTCAAAGCTACCCTCATGGAAATCATTATCTTCCATATCCAATAAGTCTGTAAACATTTCTATCATTTTCTTTCTCCCTCTATAACCATTAAGACTTAGGACCTTTTCCTTCCAAATAACCAGCAGAGATTTCTGAATCAGCTACGCACCTTCATAAGCTCCTGTCTAGAACCCACGAAACCTTTTCCCCCTCTGAGAGACATAGCAAATGCCAAAATGCTTCAACAGGAGTCCCATCTGCTTCTGAGGCATTGTGAATTCTTGTCGAAAGTGGATGAGGTGATTGGTTACCAACCTCTTTTCCATTGTGAAGCTAAGTAACTCATGCATCATGGCAATGGCCCTCTTATCGAATTCTTTCGATCCAGCTTGGAGGCCACATGCATCAGCATAAGGAGAAGAGCAAGACCTTTTGTTAGTTCGTTTTCTCAGAAAATGCTGCTAACGTCACTTCAGGTCTGGGAAAACTCAGCTTGCACATACCCTTTGTGTTTCTACTCAGGTTGGTCTGAATTGCATATTAGGTTTCCGGCATTAACTTGTTGCATTTTATGTTTCCTAGATGAACAACGCAAATGGTAACCTGGTGATTGAATTTCTTATAAAGAAATGCAGCTGTGGTTGATCTTGGCATCAGAATGTGTGTATCAGGTGATTCTGGGAGAATGGCGCTGTCATTTTCTGTAATCTGCAGTCAGTATATTGGAATGCATGATATGCAGTGGTTCAAACCAAGTAGGGAAGAGGCTAGGAGAACGTACTTTGTCATAACCGTTAGAAGCCTGCAACAGTATTTCCCCTCTTTCCATCACTCTTTATTTATGGTTTGTGGATTCCACGATCCTAACAATTTTCCAGCTGCTTGCTCACATGAGAGGGGGAATGGCAAGGCAGCTTACGATGACACAGATGAAACTTTGTATCCTAATATAATCTGTTGGTTGTTTTCTTAACCCATAAAAAGCTGCTTTTGTTTCATACTCGGCTTACGTCGATGTAAGTGCATATGCACTTTCTTGATTGGGTACACCTGCAGTTCCCCTGATCGAATTGTACCAATAGCTGAGAGATTTGGCATGGATCCTGGTGCAGTCCTAGATAATGTGAGCAATGCTTTCTACACTGTTGGCAACTCTTCCTTCTTTTCTGGCCAGTGTACTTGCTGTAATCTAGTCTTTCCATGAATTTGTAGATCATTTATGCCCGTGCCTATACTTATGAGCATCAATACAACTTGCTTCTAGGTTTGGCTGCCACAACGTCTGAAAAACCATTTAAATTATTGGTAAAAATGTGATCGAGAATCGAACTGCAGAGACTTCGTGAGGTGTGGATGGTTGACCTTAGGCGAGCAATATATTTCAGATTTGTGGATTTAGAGATTGCTCTATTTCGAGTGGAGTTTACTAGAAGGGGAGAACTTGAAGAGCACCATGTCCGCTGAAACTGTCAAATCATGCGAGTTGTGATTTTTCAGCTCATTTGTTTGACACTAATAGATTCCGAATTGCTGCAAAAATTGGCACAAATGCTCTCACGCTTACCTAAGATAGCTGAGGAATTTAACGTGGCAGTGTACATGGACCGCAGCTGCTGTATGCATCGCCAGTTTACACCAAACAGTAGGTTCTTGAGATTTATAAGAACTAGTATGAGCATAGTACTATCCCCAAATTGCTATTTTTCAGCGTGCAACCATCAAAGGGCTAAATTGTATAAATCTTCTAATGGAAGCACGACAATGTGGGAGAAGCGTGTCTGCATGGTGTTTGATGCCCCAAACCTACCTGAAGCTGAAGCCATGTCCTTTTTGCACCATATCTTCCTCTAGTTATGTACTTTATTGGAACTTACCAGATCATACCACAGAGACTTAATAAAATATCTAGAAGTCTATGTCAAAATCTGTGAGAAAGTCGATAATCAGTCTACATAGACCTGATTTAAGCATGATATTCACAGTATACTTGATGTTGCATGGAGATCCATGAACATGTATACGAATTTCGTGCAGAGGAATTATACAAAAAGAAGTGGATATCAAGAATTTTTCTAAGCACTACTGGTAGATTACAATTACGTAATAGACATCTAAGAGAAAAAACATTACATTGAATGAACTCTGCATGATTATAAGCAACAAATACAGCTGCATAAAACAACGTCATCTCAAACTCTCAACATGGAGCAACCGACCTTCAGAGCTGAATATTTGTCAATGTGTGAGAAAGGGTGACTGGGTCATAAGCAACGGAAGGCCATTAAATAGCTAATGGCCTGGCCAAAACAGGGCCACAAACCATGCGACTAGGCAGTGCAAAAACCAGTTCGCAGCACTCCCAACTCTAGGTATGTTAGGACTCCTTCTTAGTCTCTGCACCACTTCGAATGTGGCGCTGCGCACTCAGCCCAAGCTATCCATGCCAGGAACTGGCTTCACCTTATTCAGTGGGTTTTATAACTCCGCAAACCTCCAGAGCTGATGAAGAAGCATCCTGAGTTCAAAAAAGAAGGCAACGTTAAAAGGTGAACGATTTGACTCTCAAAAAACATTGGAAGAGCAACGTTGTAGGTTAACATGCACATTTCAAAACATGCATACAGGTAAAGAACACCACTTTAGATTATAAATTTAGGTTTGGAACCAATTTTTCCAACACGATGTTACCCAACAACATAACATTCTCCTATCAGCAGAGCTCATCCATCCTTACTTTTCATGTTCCAATGCTTGAAGTAAGCTCCAGTGACGCTGCATTTATGATCCGTGAAGATAATTACCTTTAGGGAATGGCACAACAGTTTCCCACAGCTCTTGTTCACAACTTCCGCATCGTCCGAGGGAACAACATTGCCTTCAGAATCACTTTCCCAGAAGAAAGGGACACTTCCACCAACATCTTGCATGATTAAGAGCACATAAAGGATTAGATAGATCGCATATGGAGGGAGAGACAGAGAGAGATATCCCCAGAATGAAACCATGAAAATTATTATTACTTACAGCAGCCAGAAAAGTGGTTTCCAGAGGGCCATCCAAGAGCACAAATGCAAACTTTCCAGTGATGTCTTTCATAACTTGATCGGCAGCATAAGGCCTCCGATCTCTCAGAGTTCAAGAAGCTTCTATGATGGTAATGACCTCATTGGTGGTCTCACTCAATCCATATTGCTGCTTGAGAAGAGCAACACCCTCTGGGTGTCCTTGAAACAAGCAGAAGATGTCATCCACAACAGCAAACGATCCTGCCACAGAGGGTAACAGGTCAAATATCCATACGATAACCAGAAGAAAGAAAGCTTCTTATTTTGAATATTGACCTGAACATGTCGAAAGAGATTATTCTTATTTAGATCATATTCACTAGAAGATAATTCAGAACGTATCAGTGCATCAAATGATAATTAAAAGCTTGTTTCTTCATGTTTTTTAATTTGGAAAAATGACACATATAATTGACTATATTAATCCGACCTCAGCAACGTTCGCATGTGATCCTCCCAAGAGATTTTGCCAATACAGATCACCATAATATCTGCAAAACAACTGCAGCGAATGAGCTAAGGGCACAAGGAAAAGGATGCTGGGAAAATGCAAAGAAATACAAAGGTGGGATGTTGTAAAAGAATAAAAGAATACAATATGTAGTACATGATAAAAGAATTATCCCCTAGGTTGCTCCGGCAAATCAAAGGACTGGGTGTGAAGAATTAAGTTCAAGTAAAAGAAACTTTTCGTTTCGTGTCAAAATTAACAACCTTATCCAAATTATAAAAAAAATAAATATGGAAAATAAATATGTGAATTCATATGTCAACATTGTGCATTTGTGCGAAAGTTTCAAGAGTTTAGGATTAAAAAAAAGGACAAAAAAGAAGAAAATGAAAGTTAATATTAACGCAAAATAAAAAAGCACTTCTATGTCAAACTTCCAGGGCCACAACAAACGAACCTGTTGCTAAGATAAAAATGGGCAAAGGGTCATAAATTATTACCAGGACTGCAATCCAGACTCAGTTTTTTAAGCTGCTGGCAAATGTTACTGCATATTCAATGCCAAAAACTTAAGACTCATCCTTCCATGAGCCCTAATCAAAATGACAAACAAGGGCCGCTGTAGCTGTGAGTACATCATCTATATCGGCAGCAATCCTCTCTTCATCCCTTTTTGCTTTCTCTCTGTAACAAAGCCTCATTTTATGGTTTGTAAGGTGATGTGATGTGATCCTGTTGAAACACTCTTGGTTGATGACAAGAGCTAAACTCGCCCGATTCAATGAGGACCGAAGTATCTTCTTATGATCTTGGAAATTCCCATGGAAAGGCGCCACCTTGCCTTGAGAAATCACCCAGAGCTCATCCACGCTTCCAGATATTAGATGCTCATCATGACTAACTTGCAAATCAAGGTGAAAAGATGGCTGTTAGCTGTAAAGATGATCCATCATTGGTCAAATTAAAGTATGTTAGCAAGAAAAATCAATCTCACCATCAGAACTCCTCCTTCAAACAAGACCAGACCTTGAATGAGCGCCTCAACTGCATCCAAATCCTACAGTTGGAGATAATTAAATACACAAAATCATACTCATCTATCCTTAGACAAGAAACTAAAAATTCACAAAGATAACGCTATAGTAGTCACTGGTCATTAAAGCAGAACTTAAAGTCCACATTTAAAAACAAAAAGATTTCCACATTACAATATTGCCTATAGGCATAGATATTGGAACTACTTGGTATTATAAATTTCTGTAATTCAGGCTAGCATAACTACTCTATCCCAATATTTTGCAAGTTGGAACAATCACATTGGTTTCCATTCCATTATAAGTCAGATGTATGATGACAGAGGCTCCCTGTAGCTGTAATAACCAAATGGTTCTATTGTATTTTCAATGTAAAGATCAGATTCCGATAAGTTCAATTGGTGCAAGACAATGACAAGGTAACTGGAAACACCTCCATGGGAAAATATTAGTGTGTATTACGCATTGAATTGGGGGAGCAGAATCAAAATTGATGCCTCGAAAACCAAGAACCTATATGAACCTAGAAAGCTTACATTGCATCAACGAATGAATCCCAACAGTTAACAAATGAAAGCAAAAATATAAAAGAAGTTGGAAGCATTACCTGATTAATAAAAAGCAGTCAACGGAGACAAGTCTTTCATCATGGCTCGGGCATGATCGATTTTACTTCATTGCATCCGAAAGCTATCAATGCTAATGAAAGAGATCTCTTGGATGAGGGGCCAATAGTCGCTGGTGACATTCAAACTTCTTGATTTTTCAGATCGCATCCATATACGAACAGAAATTGTTGGGATTGAGGCCAGAACTGAAACAGGGGAGATGGTTGCCTGCAGAGGAGGCTGAATTACTTGCCATTCGAAAGAGCTTTGCGGTGGCTAAAGAGAAAAGCCGGCCCAAGGCACTGGTGGAGATGGTTTCAGCTGTGACATACAAGAATATCATCATCATCAACCTTCGCAAGCCAATGCAATCGGAGACTAAAGGAAGCTCTTGCTGGATATTCAAGCAGCTAATTATCAATTTTTCAGCTCTGAATTTCAGTAGTACTTCAGCACGAGAAGCAAACGTCTGCGCACATTCAAAGAAATTACTTCATATTAAGCATCGAACTGAAGTAACAGAAACACGAAATCGATGCATTCAAGACAAAAGGACTTACCCGAACCCTTAGAAATCCGACCGTAGATGGAAGGGATTGATTTCACTTCATCGGATCTGAGAACCCAATCGATGCGGATGTTGAGGATTTCTTGGATTTCCGGAAATTCATGCGGAGCATCTCCACGGGAAAGTATCGATTTGTATTGAGCATCGAGTTGAGGAAGCAGAATGGGAAATCGATGCCTTCCGAACCCTAGAAATCCGGACGGTACTAGGACGAATATTGGATATGAACGCCATCAATGTAGGTGCTCAGGATCTCTAGGATGAGGGGCCAATAGTCGCCGGTGTGTTTTGAGAATCGATCTTTCAGATTCTCGCATCTTGTTATCCACAAAGCATGGAGGGAGGGAGGGAGGCCATCTTCTGGCAAGTCCCTCAACTTCGGACAATCTTCAATCCATAACGTTTTGAGAGAGGGGAGATGGTTGCAAAGGCCACTTGATAGTCTTTCCACGTTCCTCATGTTGCAAATGCAAAGAGAGGTGAGAGAGGAAGGACAGAGAAGACTCCATGCATCCTTGTTGTCTTCCTCCGAAGGAAACCACACTCCCTCCATGCTGCTTCCGTCTATTGTCAAATCCTTGAGGGATGTGAGCATGGGTAAACCCCATTCCTTCACTGGTTGCTTCATATTCTCGCACTCCGTAATATAAAACGTCCGCAAATTGGGAGGCAAATCTCCTTTTGGCAAGCATTTGATATTTTCACACTCGAGATTCCTAGCCATCGGAGGGACGTAAGATGATGCCACTCCTTTGGTAGAGACTTCATCTTAGGAATTGACTCAAGTAAAAGTTCCACCAGGGTGATGGGAAGGGGAGGGAAGTCCTCTATCTCCAATGCCGGACACTCTTTTAGGCTCAAATGAGTGAGACGGGAGAGCATGTGAAGGCATCGGGGTAGACTCACCAAATTCTTACATCTGCATATAATGATCTCTTTGAGGGACTCCAGCTCTTCACACTTCCGAGTAGTAAGCTCCTTCAGAGAAGCAAGTCCACTCTTGACAAACGGAAATGATATCAAAGAATCACATCCACCTATGGTAAGAAATTCAAGTTGAGATATCGAGTTATTGCTGCTAGGGTCATCTTGAGAAACTATTAGCCCTATGATTTTTGGACAATTCTCAATATTCAAATGTCTTAATGTGTACATCTTGCTTGGAAGCTTTTCTAAACTCATGCAATTTCTCAATTCCATCTTTTCAAGGTTGCAGGATAGCTCCATTTCTCTGTCTTCAGCCACAAAAAATGTGAATTGAGGACAATCATAGATGACTATACTCTGAAGGCAAGCAAGATTTTGCATCTCATTTCCATTTTGCCACAAGTAGTTTAGCTTGTCACACCGCTCTATATAAAGCTCCTTTAGCTTAACCAAGTAGCTCGTAAACCCATGATCAAAGCAAACAAGCTCTGCAAGATTCTCAATTCTGAGAATGGTCAAAGAAGTTAAGTTTACGAAGATTTTTAAGATCTCCTCGTTACAATCCTTAAGGGATAACTCACAGAGAGATGGGAGACAAACCACATTGGTTGAGCTATTCAAATTCGGGCTTGAATAAATTTCTAACTTCTTGAGAAGATCAAGTCGACCAGGCAATGTCCCGACCAACAAATGACATCCCCGAACAACTAGATGCTGAAGACAAGAGAATGTGACATCTTCTTCTTGACCCCCAGCATAACGAGACCAATCCTTCCATGCCAACATCTCTTTCAGCTTCAAAGTTGTTAAGGATGAAAAAGGCCTTTTACCTCCGTAAAATTCAGGGCCTATCGTGCTTACTGCATGTAGACCTTCAAGAGATAATTCTCTAAGTGAAGGTAATTGTCCAAGTGGCGGAAGCGATGTGACATTAGGACAATCCCGTAAGCATAAAGAAACTATCTTAGAATAAGATGGACCATCTAACCATGAGGGGAATCTTGCACCACCATAGTGCGAGATAGAGAGATGTTCAAGATTAATGTGAGGTCGCAGATAGTGAAGCACCAGTGCTTCGTGCTTCCCATTTCGCAAATTTCCAAAATTTTCACCCCAGTGCAAAAATAAGTTGCTAAGGCCTCTCTTTCCAATTAAATTAGCATCAATTGCTTCTCTAACTTCTTCCACCTTTTCCAATTCTGATATGAACAATTCTCCTTGAAGGTGTGGCAAGTTCTTTAACTCATTTAACTGTGACCCTTTGTCTGGTCCTATCACAAACTTGGACAAGATCATAAGATTCTTCAAATTACTGATACTTAATGGCATCTCCTTTAGACTCATTGTATCTCTAATATCAAGAAAATGTAAGTTGACCAATTTTGTGATTCCTTGAGGCAATAAAGAAAGCTTTCGACAACCTTTTAAGATCAAAGCTTGTAATTTACACAAGCTGCCGATTGACTCAGGTAGCCTTTCTATATTTGTGTATGAGAAATTGAGATAACGAAGATATTTTGAATCACCAACACAATCCGGGACCTCTGTGATGGTACAATGGCTTAAGGAGAACACCCTTAAGTACTTCAATTTTGTTAGCAAGTCATGTAACACTTTGTTGGAAACGTGGAATTTGGCACCTATCATCATCACACAATAATATTAAACTTCTTAGTACCTTCATTCGATGATATGCTCCCATGCATTTTGATGAAACACAATATGGCGAGGTGAATGATGCATAACGAACTTTCTCGAGAGATGCAACATCTTCATTATCTACCAGCTCAGACTCAAAGTTAAAGTTAAAGCATGTCCCACCCACAATTGACTTTGCTAGATCATTCAAAAGATCATGCATTGAAAACTTAGATGCGTTGACACTTGATTGTTGAAGAAATGATCTAGATACTAACTCATCGAAGTGAGCCTGTCCACACATCAAGATATTATCCTTTGATCTTCCTCCATAAAAAAAACCCTCTGCTATCCATAAGTGCACCAGCTCATCCCTCTCAATTTCGTAATCCTTGGGAAATATTGCACAATAAACAAAACATCTCTTCAAATAAGAAGGAAGATGGACGTTGCTCAATTTCAAAACTCGAATAACCTCATCATTTTCTCCCGTTGAAAGATCCCACATTTTGTTGTTTAAGATAGCTTCCCATTGATCAGGATTCCTTTTATCACGTAGAAGACCTCCCAATACCTTTGCTGCCAAAGGTGAACCTTTACATTTTTCGGCTATTTTCTTGCCTATTGTTTCAAGGTCTGGGTGCCTCTCAAAATTTGTCGTTTTAAGAGCATGAAACGCTAATAAGCTTATACAATTATTAAGGGACAACTCGTTCAAAGGATACGACGAAGCTCCTGTTATAGAAACAACGGTATAGTTGCGAGTCGTAATGATGATCTTACTTCCTTTAGCCCCAGCTTCAAATGGCTTCAAGAGGGCGGTCCATTGTCCATAGTTTTCATTCCAAACATCATCTAAAACCACAAGAAACTTTTTCCCTGATAGACTGTCCTTTAACTTAACTTGAAGCCTATTAAGATCTTCACCCTCATTAGACACCTTAGTGATCGATCGCAAAATAGTCTTGGTTATGTCGAGAACATTAAAAACATCTGAAACACAAACCCATGCTCTCTTTTCGAAGTAGCTAATCACTTTGGCATCATTGTATAGCCGCTGAGCTAAGGCTGTCTTTCCAATACCGCCCATCCCAACTATGGGGACTATGCTCAACGTGGTATTGCCATTTTTGGCTTCACCAGTCAATAGTTCGAGTATCTGCTCTTCTTCCTTCTCCCTGCCGAAAAACTGAGTCTCAGGCAAACTAGTGCTGGGGAGCCTTTCGTTGGTGTAGTGGGATCTATCCACAACATTCTTTCTCAAGCTTAGGAGAGACTTCCTCTTGATAATCTCTTCAAACTTGTCGACGATCTCTAGTAACTTGGACACGAGTGAGCCCTGGTTTGGATTTGATATGGAGGATTTATATTGGCTAAGAAAGGGAACATCCATTTAATTGACCTATGCTTGTGCTAGATTCTGCCTCTGACTTGGCTTGAGCGGCTTCGATCTCGAACTCATCAAGCAAGTCTTCCAGGTCATAGGCCAAGTCCCTAACATTGTCCAGCCATCGCTTCACTAAACGGTCACCATTGAGTTGCTTGTCCTCTGCATCATCAAGCACTTCATTGATTGTTTCCAACATCTTCTCACACTTATGGGGCAGGGTCGGGCTGATTCCTTCCCGTTGCGCATGGTCCAATCCCATAGAAACCAACTTGTCGAGCAAGACCTGAATGAGGGAACTCAAAAAGATCTCTCCAATGGCCATGGTGAATCAGTCACTGTAATCTGTAGAGAACAACAAGGGTTGTGGGGAAGCAAAGTGATAGTGAGCTAATCAAAAGAGAAAACTGTGATGTCCAAGAAGACCAAGACTTTCAAGGATGCACACAAGAGGTTAGACGAATCGAAGTAAAATGCTTTTTGTCCACGAGTGCTTGTTTCTAATATTTAGAGAATCTCCCCAGCAACTTTATTGGATATCATGTGCCTTCTTTGTCGATAGAGTAGCAAAAGTGAAAAGGAGCAAATGGAAAAGAAACTTTAATAGATTCCAGGACGACCAAAACTTTGCAGGACGACTTTGTTGCTTCACTTTCACATCCCTCGTCTTCCATCCCAATGTGAATATCTCTGTTTTCTTTACTAGCAGAACTTCCTCGCTTTACATGTCATGCTTAAATTTGATGATGTTATAATTTTCGTCCAACTCTTTTCCGGTTCATTCATATTGTGATTTTTCATATATTTATTCAGAATTATGTCTAAACTTTCACGTATCTTTTCAAATTTAAGTTCAATAAAGGAAAAAAAAAACAAAGAGAAAATCTAAAAAGAATAAAAGCAAAAGTCTAAAAAAGACCACGGCCTCTGCCACGCCGTCACCGTAAAGACCACTGCTAGGGTGACATTTCCAACATCGCCACCTTATAGTCACCTTCGTAGACAATATTTTTCTTGAGATTTTTCTTTGTGCGTTTTAGAAGTTAGGGCTAATGATACAATAAATACCTAAAATTGTGTTCATTTTCTAAACTTCTTTTTCTTTTTTTGTTCAATGAAGTACCTCGATTTTTCAAATTTGGCTAACTTTAAGGTATTGGTTCTTGAGATTATTGGTCTAGATTCAAATCTTAAACATACTTTTGTTTACGTGATATTTATCCTAAAAATTCATCCTCTCAATTCACTGCTTGGTCTCACTTTAATAATTTCTTTATTAAGATTTGTCATGCTTTCATGTGAAAGAGAATAGGAAAAGGTTTTGTTAATTTCACGCCATTGCGAAAATATTTCAGTGGCTAAATGTCAAGCACACATGGAGACTGTAAAGTTCTCGATGTTGATTTCTTTCTCAAATAATTTCGATAATATAAATTCGAAAAATAAAGTGTTGTTCTTGCCCCTTTTTTGGTCAATTCCATTGCTTTCCCTTGGATCTCCTCGCCCAAATCAACAAAAGTATATGCTCAGGTAGTTTGGTACACACGTGCATGTAATTGGAGATTTAGTATATATTTAAGCCTAAGATTCTTCTTTTCTTCCACTCGAAATATTTTAGTGGATTACCAAACATTTTATTGAAGATAGAGTTTTTCTATGTACATGTAATTGGAAGTGTTCAGGCATGCATAATTGAAAACTTTACTGTGATTTCTTTTGTTCATCTGAAAACATTGGCACATTTATACGTTCTTTATTTGTCTATCTGGTCTACCACAACTAATTTGTCTAAGAGTGTTTTTTCACAGATAATAGTTTGTGTGTGTATATATATTTGTAAGCCAATAAATATTCCCTGATTTTCCTCATCGTGTATTATTACAAGGCGATCATTAATGATAGCTGTAAAGTCATGGGATAATTATCCAAAATATCCTAAATTAATAGTACGGTTGCCAATTCAACTATAAACTTTTTAATTTGGTTAATTTAGTTCTAAACCTTTGACAATTTGCCAATGTAATCATTTCGACCAATTTTGGCAAAAAAATCACTAATGTGGGTACCGATCATCCTTTGTGGCATGACCGTCAATTTAGCATATTCCACTAAAAAGGATTACATTGGCAAATCGTAAAAAAAAATTATGATTAAATTGTTCAAATTCAAAATTTTAAGATTAAATTAAATATTGTATAATAGATTTATGACTTTTAGATAATTATATATGTCAAAAGTATTGAAGTAGTATCGATGTTTTCTTGGGACAAGGCTAGAGCACTCTGTCATCCATTCAATTTTGAGTGCTTTTCACATGTACACCAGTGGTTAAAGAAATGAAAATGACGTACTTTTCGTCCACAGGTGCTTGTTTCGTGATATTCAAAGAGTATCATTCGAGATTTCACTGGACGCCATGTGCTTTTTTGTGTGGAAAGTGAAGCAAAAGTGGAAAAGAGCTAACAGGACAGAAACTTTAATAGATTCCGGGAAGACCAAGACTTTGGCCATGTGAATGTCTTGGTTATCATTACTAGTAACATTTCCATGCATTAAATCAGGATTAATCTCTGTTTTATTTTTTGCTTCAAATTTTGCTCAATTTGAGGTGTTTGCCAAATAAATTGCTATGTCGTAATGATTTTATTGACATGGTTCGCTTGCCCTGGAAGTTGGGTGATAAGGAGAGAGTGTGCGTGTTGGATTAGACAATTTTAGCTTCGAATGTCTCTGTTAATATCGTAACGTCTCAAAATGCCATATTGGATGCCAATATGAACATCTAATAGCTATTTAATAGTGTTGCCATCATGTTAATGTTTTCCATCCGCAATCTTAATGAAAACCTCATGTTGACCCACATTTCAAAAATTGAGGTAATTGATTGAACGGATAAAAATAAAGTTTAAGAACTTGATTGCAAAAGGGGTAATAGTTCAAGTACTTAATATATTATTGTTCCAAAGAGTTTATCATACAATTATTGGTTTAGGTTCAAATCTCACACATACTTTTGTTTACGCAATATTTGTTTTGCAAACTTATCCTCTCAATTCATTGCTTGGTCTCCCTTTAACAATTTTCTTTTGTAAGATTATTCATTCTCTCATATGAAAGAGAATGGGAGTTAGTTTTGTTAATTTCATGAGTCAAAAGATTTCAGTGGCTAAATGTCAAGCATATTGGAGAGACTACAAAGTTCCCAATGTTGATTTCCTTTAAATTTTCTTCTTGGAATCATTCGATTATTTTTAGTGGATTATTAAACATTTGATTGAAGAAAAACTTCTTCTTTGTACCTGATTTTCTTTTGGTTGGACATCATATTTATAATATTATCATCACATATAACTGTGCGGGCAAATGTTATTCAAATTTTTAGTATGATTTCTTTACCAATTACAACTAATTTGCCTAAATAATATTTTTTGTAGATAATTTGTTCCAACTCTTTGAATACCAATTGATATAATCTGAAATAGCTGGTCTGACCCGCAAAATACAAAATTGATAGCACAAGGATTCTATCTGACGCCAAGGTAAACAGTTAAATGGCTATTTTTTTAGCGTTGGTGTCATATAGACATTTTTCGTTCGCATTTCAATGGAAGTCTGTTCGAAATGTCTAGGTAATTGATTGAATAAAAAACAAACTTTAGATACTTGATTGACAGTTTATAGGTAAGATATTTCATGCACCTCGTGAGCCAATTTTATTTCGGTCAATTTGAGTATTTTTGGATGCCATGTATATATAATGAAGTAGATGGGGTTCTTTTTATGGTGGTTTTGCTTCAACCACTCGCATGTAAAATTGAATAAGCGCCTCCTCTAAATGTCTCTCTTTTCCTTATTCAGCCTGATCCCAAATGCGTGAAATAAGGCAAAATCAAATTATAGCCAAAAATATTTTTTATATATACAGGACAATTGGTAATGATAGTTGTAAAGTTATACACAAATTTCAACAGTATTGAATTACTCTGTCATCCATTTAATTTTGGTGCTCTTCCCTGGAATTTTCGTTAGTATTGTATATGTTTTTTCCTCTTTTAATAGTCAATGACTTCTTGGATTCAATTCACTCAGAAAAAGAGAAACAGAAAATCCTTGCAATTGAGGCCTCCATGTACCAAATTAGATTAGTGCATTTGTCTATTTTATTTTATTTTATTTTATTTATGTAGGCACTTATATTTGGTTCGAGCATGCCAAGTCACGAGGTTTGAGTGACATTTGAAAACAATCAACCATAGAAACAGCTCATTTTATGCTAACTCCATATATTTTTTTTGTTGGTAAAAGGTGATAATTATATTGACTTTAAACCAAAAAGCTATGAGAAGCTATACAGCAAGAACTTGGCACCAAAAACTTGCATTCACGAAGACAAAAGTTAGAGTGAGTGGAAGGGTGCCAAGGTGAAAGAGAGAGGAACTTGCACAGGAGCAGAGGAAAGCCAAAACAGTGGCAAAAGCAAACAAAAACCGAAAATATATGCGCAATACTCATGTGTCTAGGTCTGTGCATAGCCTGGATATGGACATTAGCAATTTTCATAGATTTTGAATTTCATAATTAAAGGACCTCATTAAGTGGGGTCAAATTCAAATATATTTTATATTTCATAAACAAGATGTTTACTCACTAATTCTTTTTCAGCTCTTCATTCATAAATTTTAGAAAAAGGGGAAAATAAATAATTAATAGGGCTCGTTAATGAGCGTGCTTGATCCCATTTATGCATGGGCTTATAATCATTGTGTATGTACTTTTAAAATTAATCTTTCATTTTAGGAATTCATGAGCAATAATTGAAAATTTCCAGAACTAATTGAATCTTTTCTCTCTTTTCTCTCCATCTTATTTAGAACAAGAGTTGGCTTCATCAACGACGGGCATGTCACAATGTTCAAGCTCGTCACTGGAAATTTCAGCGAGCGGCTCAACTTTAGCAGCAGAAGTGCTGACCGCAAAGTTCAAGCCTTTTTTTTCCCCCTTTGGCTCCAAAGACACAATTTTGTTGATCAACCCACTTTGCTGTAGTGTAGCTAGAACAACTTTAAAACATTTAGAAAAAGAAATGGGCCCCTTGTCTGCCATTATTAGTAGAAGAAGATAAGAAGGAAAAAAAAAAATTATTTTTATTTTTTGGTCAGTGATATTGGCTTGACTTAGAGGGCGAGGTCCATTGAAACGAGAAGAAATGCATTGCACTACTCCAAGTCACAATAACTTTTAAAATTGGATTAATCAATAGACAACTCGCCTAGGAAGACTTGTTCATTAGACAGTGTATTCGGGAATCGTTCAAAAACCATGTGCTTTTCGCCCAGAAAGCATGTTCTCTCCATCCAGCCTTTTCATTTGTTTATCTTAGGTCTTTTTGTGCAGCAGAGGAACGCATTCATTAAACATTTTGTATTCGGAATAGTTTGGAAAGATGTGCATTTCACCCAGAATTCACGTGCCCTTCATCATAGGCAATGGGGATCTGATGATTCTAATCAGTGCGAAGAAGAGACAAGGAGGTTGCTTCCAGCAATGTTTTTCCTATTTACTATGGGTGAAAGCAAATGTTCCTCTTTTCTTTTTGTCTTTCATTGATCTATGAGAAAAAAATGATGAGTTTTTAACAATTTGATAACATCATAATTAAAAATTCACAAGGAGGTTAGAGCCACATTTATCTGTTTAACCATATGATTTTTTTTTTTTTGGGTCTAAACATTTCACTTCTTTTAGGTGTTGACTTTGTATTTTTTTTTTTTTTTTTGCCTCTCCGTTCTCTGTATCATATCATTTACTTTCTCATAGTGGGCATGCATGATGATAAACATTTACTTTTCATTCACACTTTTTTTTTATGAATTTTTTGTAAAACATGTATTAAACCCTTAATTCGCCCATTACATTCCCTCTCGGGCTTAAAGGAAAGAAAAAGATGGAGCAGAAATTAATGGAGTGATGTGTTCTTGGCTTCACAACCCCACCAATTGATTCTATATCATAACTTCATCTTTTGGACGCCTAAAAAAAAAAAAAAAAAAAAAAAAAAAGACCGGCTTTTGGGAGTGTACAATATAAAATGACATCTTGTGCTTTTTGGGGTTGAACAATATGTGGAGTCTGTTTGATACGAGATTAATGCACATTATAAAAGATGAAAAATCTTGAAAACTTTTCTGATGTAGAAATACCTTTTTTTTTCCAAACAAAACACGAGTCTATGCGTGTTCTTTTCTAACAAAGCACAATTTTGATTTTCTAATTCAAAATTTAATTCTTTATTGCATACAACTATACATTGTTCTTTATCTCGAAAGAAAATACATGGATTAATTTCCTGCACTGAACTATCATTGGTAAAACAAGTCATCCCCACACAACACCCTTGGGACTTCGGCAGGAACTACTATGAAGTTTGAATTGCGACCGTATTGACTTAACTCTATTGATTACACTGGTATACATTAAAAGAATCCTAAATCTCAATCACCTTATTAATTCATCTTATCCCTTTCGGCTAATGGTAAATCCACTATATCTATATAATAAGGACTTTTTATTATAAGAGTTTTTTGGTCAGATTTTATTATAAGAGTGAATATGTGAAAGACACAACAAAAGTTATTTATTTTGTTTGACGCAGCAAATTATGGCAAACGTGACTTTCCCGAGAGTCTTTGCGGAAGAGGAATGAAGCTATCCTCTTACGATATTTATTGTTACTTCCCCAATTTCATGGACTAAAATTTGAATATATTAACGATGTGAAATAATTACTCTGCGAGAAGAATAACAATACGGATTCCATTGTAAATTAATACTGTGATCTTGGTACTTCTAATCGTGTAAAATTATTTCATATCAGTGTGTGTTTAGTAAAAAGAACAATGATAGAGAGATTAAAAATTAATCTTAACATCCTAATATTACTATCTAACAAACATTGAAATAACAATTCTTTGTTATTAAACTTGTTATTAAACTTATCAAGTATTTCACATCAACTTCAATCAGGACTATAGATAGACATGAAATCGGTTTAAGATCCAAACTTCTGCCGCTGCTGCCTCCTCTTCTTTAGCTCAAGATATTGCTTTTGGCTCCATTAATAGAAAGATTTTTGAAAGAATTGGCGGTTGCCCTCGTGTAATAAATGCCCATGAGATGCTTTAGGTAGCGAAGTTCTGGCTATATCAATTTGAGGGAAAAAGAAAGCAAGATGTCTCTTACCTTTTAAGTGTAGACTTCCTGGAGTAGTCCGGTGAACGGGATTAGTATCAACGACAGCAATCCAGCAAGCACGGACGCTAGGTTCGGATGAGTAGGAGTAGAACACGGTTGAGCAGGGGACGAGCATGGGTTATGGTGAAGCAAAGTGATAAAATGAGCTAACGAAGAGAGAAAACTATAAAGTCCAAGAAGACCAAAACTTTCACCTACTAAAAACATTAAACAAAGACCAAGACTTTCGAGGATGCTCATAAGTGCTTAGAGGGATCAAAATTAAAGTCTTTCGTCAACAAGTGCTTGTCTCCAAATATTTAGAGATTATCTTTAGATATCTGTGGTTTTCACAATCATATATATATATCGTAAACTTAGGAAGACCAAGACTTTTCGTTATACAACAAGTCATCTTTGTTTTTCAATAAGGACAAAGCTTTATCGTCCACATTGAATCAAGGAACGTATTTCCACAAATAGACAAATCATTTCAGTAAATTATTTTCTTAAACATTGATCGCATGTTCACCAATAAAGCAGAAACAAAGACATTGAAATCACAAGGATATTGAGCCTATATAGAGAAAATATGTGTGCACTCGTAATTGATCATTGAAGAAAAATCATCTCTTTACCTCTATTTTGGATGGCGACAAGAAAAGGTCATCTATTTCATACACAAGCCAAAAGTCTTGATTTGAAACAGATTTCAAAAGGTGATTTTTCGTCGTATGACCAACTTAGAGTGCACGTAGATTATCATAAAAAATTTATCACTTATGAGTGCTTTGTAGCCTAATTTTTTTTTTTTTTTTTTTGCATCCATACATTCTCAGTAACCTTATGATTTCAATGTCTTTGTTTCATGCGTTATTGGTGAAAATGCCATCAATGCAGGCTTTTATGTGACGGTTAAGTGCTAAAAATTCACAGCAATATGTGCAATAATAATTTGATGAAGGATGCTGAGGTAATAGTTGATGATTGAAATCGCCTTGATAGGAGACTTGTGGTCCTTTGCACGATTTTCCTGTTCATTAATGTAATGCCTAGAGTATAATTTCTAGTAGATTATACATTGTTACTTTCCGAGTTGTCTAGCGATGAATGAAGCTGACCACAATGAATAGGATGGACAAATAATTATCTTTGGGCAACTTGCACCGACTAAAATAAATGTTGAGATTCACCTAATAATGGCTATCATACATTTATAAGTCATCAAAAATAGCTAAACGGTTCAATAAAAAGAGCAAAAATACAGTGCTTTGGGCGAAACAAGAAAAAGAGTTAGGCACACCAACTAATCCACCGAGCAAGTTGCTTTATCTTATGGTGGAAATAGAAAATGAGTCACCTCACCAACTAATCCATTAAGCAAAAAGTTACTTTAGGCTAACTTTTTATGTTTAAAGGACCACAATTCGTCCCTCAAAGTGATTCACAATCATCAACAACTATAGCACCTGTCGGTAGATCACCGCCGTCCATCTTCATCCATTACAGAATTCCCGGCACTTAGAGGGAGGTTAACAGAGAGCGAGAAGGACGAGAGAGAAAAGAAAAATCACAAAGAGAAGGGAAAATGGACAGAGAACCTTACGAAAAGCTAATCCTCGTTGCTCTTTAGTGATTTCCTGCACCATTCGCCGTCATTCCTCACTGTAAACCATCGTCAGTAGCTGCTCCCGCGTCAACCTTGTTCGGCTCTGTTTTTGGCGGGGAAGGTCTGAAGAGTCCAAATGTCCTCTGAATCTCCTCCGCTAGTTCTAGTTTCGTTCATGGACGATGGTGAAAGCTTCAATCATTAACTCGTATGCTCGTTGCTCTCCCCGCATAGGCGACAAACTATGGAACCTCGGTTTTTGATCTGCCCTGTTTTGACGAGATTAAAGGCTGAACCATGTTGACTTCGCTAAATCATTTAAGATCTGAGTTGTTTCTCGATGATTGGCACTGATATTTTTTTGTGTTCGTGGTAGTTTCGGATCTTCCATGTTCCGGGAATGGTTTTGTGAATGGATTGAGCGTAAGAAGAAAGTGAAGGGCAAAGAATAGAGAATAAGAAGATAGGGCTTTATATTGGAAAATAGAATAGTGTGGGTTTAGGGCTTAATCCATCTAAAAATTGGGCTTAAGGTAGGCTTGATGCGTTTAAAAAGTTGGGCTTATTGCAGTCGTCTTTCAAGATGGGCTTAACAGGAGTGTATCTGAAATTGGGCTTTGAAAGTTCTCTTTAAATTGAAGTGGGCTTGATATAGGAGCCCAGTGATGTCCCAAGCTTAAGATCCAAAACCCGTGGCCCAAGTTCCAATCGGGCCCAGGGACCCGAGTCCCCATTTACCAGAAATAAATATATACTATTCGAAAAATGATGAATTGAAGAATGGTTAGGTCTTAGTTAGGTTATTAGTAGGGTGCGCAAAGGAATCGGGGATCACCCGAAATCGAACCGGACCGACCCAAAAGTGATGGTTCTCATGAGGACTGATCTGATTTCTGATTTCAATTTAATAGAACCAGTGAGCACTAAATCAATTTCTGAATCTGGACGTGAAATTGACCACCCACCAATCAACTCAATTACTTAATTATTTTATAATTTTTCAATCAATACATATGTAAATATATATGTACATATATATTTGTAGCGTGAAACCAAAAGTAGCTCGAGCTCTTTCAGCCCTTCCAACTTATGCAGCGTGAGCCGTTCAGCCCCACCAAACTCCCCAGCTCGCTCGGGAACAGGTTCACCTCGTCCGCGAAGAACTTCAGCGTCTTCAGCCTCCGCAACTCCCCCACCCACTTTGGAAGCAAACTGAACTCGTTCTTATCACCGCGGACCCATTCAAGGCCGGGGACAGCAGCGGGTACTCTCCCTTCCTCGTAGGTCGACCGCTCTCCCCAACCTTAATGGGATCTTTTATGTCTGGATGTCCCTTTGTTGGGCTTTTGATTTAAAGACTTTTGAGTTTTAATAATTTCGTGAAGTATTTCGACAAAAAAATAAAAATAAAAAATGAAGAAGACGTGGGGCGTTGCTTGCTGAGCCAAAGCAAAAGGAAAAACCTAGGAAAGTTGACGAAATAAATGTAAGATGTGAGAAATTCTAATTCAAATCTTAGATTATAAGATATTTATGGGATTGGATCGACAATTATCATGACCATTTTAAACTGCGATTCTTTGTCCATTTTTTAATCTATATCTACAATATATATATGTGTGTGTAAAACAAAAAGTGGGTATTTAATGGAAAATTTTAGCAAAAAAATAGAGCTCCAAATCTATTTACTTTGATATTTTCTTTTTACTATTTGCAATTCTAGAGAAATCACAAATCTCATGATAAAAGATAAAAAGCCAACTTGATAAACTTGTCAGCGCTTTTGTGAATTCTGTAAATGATATTTGCACTCGATAAGGTACGTTCTATATCTTTTTTTTTGGTGCGCGCAACTGGAAATTTTATGTGGTGAGGGAGAACCCGCCGTCGAAATTCTATTTTACGCTCGTCCGTGACCCGAATGTGAATGGTAACAGTTAGCCGCACACCATTGACCCATCCCTCTTCACTGACGTTCCTCCAACTTCGTCATACATACTTCAACTGCCTTAGAATCCGTCAACTTTGAACAAGCGTCATTTTCAACTTGGATTATCTGCAAAATAATTGCGCTCAAGCTGTTTCGGCCAGGAAAAGATAGATGGTACTAAAGAACAGCCTCAGTCCTTGTAATGTCTCTCTTTTTCTGTTCTTCTTGATAATCTCTGCAGGACTGTTCTTTGTTGCACCCTTTCTTACACCAGAAAGATTTCTACAGCTTTAGGTCTCAAGTTTCCACGACAAGGGATGCATCTATATTACGGCAAAGAAAAGCTAAATTTGCTATAGCTCATCAGATTGATCGGTTGGTTGTGGGGATGGAGCTGACAGAAGTTCTTGATATACAATACCCAGTTGAAAGGGTATACAGCACAGGTGCTGTTTGAGATTCAAACTACAAGAGGCATGGAAAAGCAGTGTCGTTGACCTGTTAAGTTATGTGATGTTGTGGTGGAGAACAAGGGTGAAGCTCTTGCCATATTTTTTATTAACAATGTGTTGGCGGGATGCGCAAAATGTGTGGCCATCGGTCCAAAAAGCTGACGAAGCCTGTATATTTCTGGGCTGGCAAGTCAATGTTTAATGTCAAACCTAAATTGCTAAAAACAAAATAAATTGCAAGTTCACTACTTCCCCATCTTATTACCTGGAAAAAAAGAAAAATGGACTGTCATTTCTATGCAGTGGCCCTCTTCCTTCCAGTTGGTAAATGAAGTTTCAATAGAACAATAAATAAAAGAGAATAATTTTCTTGCTGCAGATCTCTCTAAACGCTCCCCCCTGACTGAAGCAGAATCCAGATTGGAAGAAAAGAACAAGGACCCTTGTCTGCAATCTTGTTGTTTTCAGAGTTTAGGCAAATTGATGAGGTAAGAGCTCAGATTTGTTCTCTTTTGATGGCCAAGTGAACGGTACCCTATTGATTTCCAATTTATGTTTTTCCTTGAATTTTTTTAGTGGGATCTCGTTTGTTCTTAAAAACAGCGGTTCAGGATTTGTAGTTGAAGATAGCCCTTAACTGTCTCATCATGTTGTTCTCTTCTCATTCCTTGTATCTTTAAATTTGGTAATACAATACTTTCAGATTTGGATGCAAAAACTTATCTTTTGCATGTTCAGGGCTCACAGTTGGTCTGCAGATTGCTTCTTCAGTCCAAACATCTTTGCATTGGCGGATGTGCTTTGTTCTGCTTTTGACTAGTTTTAAAATTTCAAGAGTCATTTTTAATTAGAAAGTGTACTGCAGTTTATGTAAGTTACATGAGAAAGCAAATATAATGAGTTTCTATTGTCTTTTTGGATTGTTTAGATTCAATCTCTTGGTGTTTTGAAGAAACCTCTGTATAGTTTATGCAAATTCATCTGCAACTCTACACTTCGCAGAGCATTTTCAAGGTTTTCAGGACAAGCATTGTGGGATGAAATTCAAGTTTTTTAGTGGGACGATTAGCCTCCGCATTTGAATTTCGAGTCTCACCATCGATATGTTTCCTTTGATTGAAGTTCTTGTTTCTCATCCTTGAAGGTGGAACAATGGCTAGTTCGAGGTCAATGGCCGTTGCTGGAAATTTGTGGCTCTGTGTCATCTTGCTGTCCAGCATCTCGTTGGAGGGTACTCAACATATAGACAAGATATACCCGGTATTTCAAGAGTCTCAAATCGGTTCGCTCGACACTGGTGGGGTCTTTCTTTTGTCCAAAGGCTCGATTTTCGGCTTCGGCTTTGTCCAGGCCTCCAGTCCTACTCTGTACTCGTTAGCTGTGGTTCATTTCCGCAGCAACACCGTAGTCTGGTCCGCAAATAGGGACAACCTGGTTACGAATTCTGATATATTTGACTTCGATGAGAATGGCAACGCGTTTCTGCAGAAAGCAGGAAGTACGGTGTGGTCAACTAATACCAGCGGCAAAGGAGTTTCCGCGATAGAGTTGCGGGATTCAGGAAACCTGGTTTTGCTCGGGAAGGACAGTACAGTCGTTTGGCAGAGTTTTGACCATCCTACCAATACGCTCCTATCAAACCAAGATTTTAGACAAGGGATGAGGCTGGTGAACGCTGGGTCCAAGAACTGGACCTACACTCTCGAGATTAAATCTGGCGACATGATCCTTTCTGCTGGTTATATAACGCCTCAACCGTATTGGTCGATGGGGAAGGACAGCAGACATTTGCAGAACAAAAATAGCGGTCAGGTAGTCTCGGCCACGTTGGTAACGAATTCATGGAGACTCTACGATGAGAGTGGGACTTTGCTGTGGCAATTCCTCTTTTCGGATAATAGCGACTCTAATGCTACTTGGATCGCTGTCCTGGGACAAGACGGGATCATCTCGTTCTCCAGCTTGGGCAGTGGAGGATCGCCTGCTGATTCTCGCGTGAAAATACCTAGTGATGCATGCAGTACGCCCGAGCCTCGCGACCCATATCTAGTCTGTTCTAATGGAAACATGTGCCGATGTCTCTCGGCCCTCACTTCTCATCCAAATTGTGGTTCGGGGCTGAGTTCTCCTTGCGATCACTCAAAGGGTTCAATCGATCTCGTTAATTCGGGGCAGGGAATCAGCTACTTTGCAATTGGGTTTGTCTCGTCCTCGCTGAATGCTGATCTCAATGGATACAAGAATTCTTGCCTGAATAATTGTTCGTGTCTAGCATTATTTTATCAAAATAGTTCTGGAGATTGTTACTTGTTTGACAGTATTGGGGCCTTGCAGAGTTCTGATCAGAATTCTGGACTTGTCTCTTACATTAAGGTGCTCACTGGCGGCGGTGCGAATGGTGGGAATTCTCAAGTCAGTGGAAGCAACAAGAAACATTTGCTATATGTTGTCCTCATTTCTGTTTCCACATTCTTTGTTGTTCTCTGGCTGATTTATGCTGGATGCAGATATTCCAAGGCAAATCCTGAAGCTCCTCAAGAGACTTCGGAGGAGGAAAACTTTCTCGAGAGTTTATCAGGAATGCCAGTTCGTTTCAGCTATGAAGAGCTTCAAGATGCGACGAATAACTTTTCCATGAAGCTAGGGCAAGGCGGGTTTGGCCCGGTGTACCGAGGGGCCCTACCAGATGGGACGAGAATCGCTGTGAAGAAATTGGAAGGCATTGGTCAGGGAAAGAAAGAGTTTCGAGCCGAAGTACACAGCATCGGAAGAATCCATCATCGCCACTTGGTCAGGCTGAAGGGCTTTTGTGAGGAAGGAACTCACCGGCTTCTAGCATACGAGTACATGGCGAACGGGTCTCTCGATAAATGGATCTTTAAGAAAGACAAGGAAGGCATGTTAGATTGGGAAACACGATATAAAATTGCAATTGGAATGGCAAAAGGACTGGCCTACTTACACGAAGAATGTGATGTGAAGATTGTTCACTGCGATATAAAGCCAGAAAACGTGCTTTTGGATGACAAATTTAAAGCCAAAGTCTCGGATTTCGGATTGGCTAAGCTAATGACAAGAGAGCAGAGCCGTGTTGTTACGATGCTCAGAGGCACGAGAGGTTACCTCGCACCGGAGTGGATAATAAGCTGTGCCATATCTGAGAAGAGCGATGTCTACAGTTACGGGAAGGTTCTGTTTGAGATAATTGGCGGAAGAAGGAACTACAACCCCGAGGAAACATCGGAGAAATCCTATTTCCCCCTCTATGCTTTCAAGATGATGGAAGAAGGGAAGCTGAGAGAGATACTTGATCCGGGTTTTGAGATCAACGAAAGAGACGATACGGTTTCTATCGCTATTAAAGTTGCATCATGGTGCATGCAAGAAGATATGAACCTGAGACCGTCAATGTTAAAAGTCGTCCAAATGCTTGAAGGTGTCTTTCCGGTTCCTCAGCCGCTGACTTCTTCCTCACAAGGTTGTGGATTTTTCCCGAGGTTTTTCAAGCCAGAAGACCACAGCAACACAAATCTTTCAGTGGTTCAGCTTTCAGGTCCGAGGTAACAGCAAGTTGTACATCGTCAGGAATTTTTCTGCAGGGAAGGATGATCACTGTTTTTCCTACTCGCTGTGTGTAGCGAGTGCTTCCAGAAATTCAAGCACAACTAGTTGATGATTCAACTTTGACAGTGACCAGCGAGAAGAAAAAAAAAATATGACGGTTGATGCGTTGAACCAAATTACATGGCTAGAGTGTGCATGGTCTGTTGAGCTTACATGGCCATCCAGGTTATACCGCGTTTCCACGCTAGCAAGTGAATAGTGAAACCAGAAATGGTACATCTCCAGGTGAAGAAAACACTGAGGTGTACATCTCCAGCTTTCAATGTAAAAGCAGTATCACTTCACATAGGGTCAACTAGAGCTAATTCTTACTATCGAGAGGTAATATGGGAAGAGTTGCATCAGTAGCTCGAGACATCAAAAAATGTATCGACTCTGCAAGTTTTGGGGTCCTTTGAAGTATAAAAGAGGCATAACCGTCACATTGGAGATGCTGACAGGTATTTGCCTGCAGAAGTTTGAGTCCCCTTGCACCGAGGATTGATCAGATTGCAATGATGAGGAAGAGAGATCTCTATGGACGAGGCAAGCTCTTAATTTTCCGGGTATGCAGCTCCTGGGTTCCCGACCTGACCGTTAGAGCAACCAGGAAGATGAGACCGAGATATTCCATATATGTTGGACTTGACAAACATGCGCTTTTTAGACAACACCAGGAGGCATCGCCGATGTGAAGGACCAAAGAGGTCTCTCCAACCAGGAAGGCAGGCAAAATGCTTCCTTTTGTTAATCTGCAATTTGATGTTAGTCATTGTATTGACAGCTAGAGGCATATAATTAGCTCCCAAGCACTTCTTCATTTCCTTTCTCTGCAATGGACACTTTGTCGCCCTTGTCATAGCTTCTCCTTAAGTTTCTTGTGCTCGACAACAAACCATTCATGGAATGACATGAGATACTCTCTCAATGGCAACCCAAAAATTTGTCAACTACATTGTCATCTTTGTGTACCAATTGCAAAATATATCGTAAGGGTAAGGCCTAAGTATCCTTTCTGCTGCTTCTATTTATGTTTAACCAATCAGATTTATATAATACAGCCTCGCATGCTCTAAGGAACTTAATCAAGCATAGCATGTATGGAAAGGTCATAGGACTTCATCAAGCTTGAAAAGAGATGTAAACAAAAAAAGTTATTCAGTGTCATTTCGAATAACTTCAAATGAAATGAAATTTATCAACCACGGTGCTTTGTCATAAAGAGAAAAAACATAGAATTATCCATTGCAATATGTTTTTAATTACACATAATAGTAGTTTGGTTTGAGGCTAGCAGTTTGTGGATGTCGTGGTTATTATGAGGCCAAGAAAAATCTAATTTCAATAGTTGAAAGCTAAGGGGGTGCATGACAAATCAGAATTTCTATTCCATAAAAAAATTTTCTATTCCAGGCACTTTTTTGGAATAGAAACCGTTTGATAAACTTATTCCGTTTTTCTATTTTGAAATAGATTTCTATTCCAGAAATAGGTTTGAAATAGAAATCAGAAGTAGAAATTTTCTACTTCTCTATTTCTGAAACAGAAATGAGAAATAAAAAATTTTCTCATCGTTCGTCAACCGGTCCTTCATCCGTTGCCGTCGACCACCGTCCATCGGTCACCCGCCGCCGCTGGTTGCCCGCCACCGCTGTCGATCGTTGGCCGCCGGCTGCCCACCGCCGCTATCGATCGCCGGCCGCCGCCCGCCGCCCTGCGTCCGTCATCGCCATCCACCGGTGCCGTCGTCCAAAAGGAAGAAATTTTGTGTCGTTATCAAACGAATTTCTAGAGTAGAAATTTTGTGTCGTTATCAAACGGTTATTTTTGCTTAAAAACTCTTCTAGAAAGAAATAGAAATAAAAAAATTTATTTTGTTCCAGAAACTATTTCTAAAATAGAATGGTTGTCATTAGGTGCATGACAAACCAGAATTTCTATTCCAGAAACAATTTTTCTATTCAGCACTGCTTTTCGAAATAGAAATCGTTTGATAAACTTGTTCCGTTTTTCTATTTCTGGAATAGATTTCTATTCTAGAAATAGATTTGGAATAGAAATTAGAAGTATAAATTTTTTAAATAGAAATGAGAAATACAAAATTTTCTTATCGTTCGTCAACCGGTCCTTCATCCGTTGCTTTGTCAACCACCGTCCATCGGCTTCGCCCCCCGCCACCGCCGGCCGGCCGCCACCGCCGTCGGTCCGCCGTCGTCCAAAAGAAAGAAATTTTGTATCATTATCAAACGAATTTCTATTTTTAGAGTAGAAATTTTGTGTCGTTATCAAACGGTTATTTTTGCTTAGAAACTCTTCTAAAAATAGAAATAGAAAAATTTATTTCTCTTCCAGAAATTATTTCTGGAACATAATGGTTGTCATGTGCGCCAAAACGTGTGTATCAGGTGATTCTGGGAGAATGGCACTGTCATTTTCTGTAATCTGCAGTCAGTATATTGGAATGCATGATATGCAGTGGTTCAAACCAAGTAGGGAAGAGGCTAGGAGAACGTACTTTTGTCATAACCATTAGAAGCCTACAACAGTATTCCCCCTCTTTCCATCGCTCTTTATTTATGGTTTGTGGATTCCATGATACTAACAATTTTTCCAGCTGCTTACTCACATGAGAGGGGGAATGGCAAGGCGGCTTATGTCGACACAAATGGAACTTTGTTCCTAATATAATCTGTCAGTCGTTTTCTCAACCTAGAAAAAGCTACTTTTGTTTCATACTCGGCTTACATCCATGTAAGTGCATATGCAGCTTTCTTCCCTTGGTACACCTGCAATTGCCCTGATCATATTGTACCAATGGCTAAGAGATTTGGCATGGATCCTGGTGCAGTCCTACATAAAGTAAGCAATGCTTTCTACGCTGTTGGCAACTCTTCCTTCTTTTCTGGCTAGTGTACTTGCTGTAATCTAGTTTTTCCAGGAATTTGTAGATCATTTATGCCCGTGCCCATGCTTATGAGCATTAATACAACTTGCTTCTAGGTTTGGCTGCCACAATGTCTGAAGAACCATTTAAATTATTGGTAAGACTGCTTGAGAATCAAACTGCACAGATCTTGTGAGGTGTGGATACTTGACCTTAGGTGAGCAATATCTTTCAGATTTGTGGATTCAGTGATTGCTCTGTTTCAAGTGGAGTTTACTAGAAGGGGACTAGAAGGGGAGAACTTGCAGAGCGCCAGGTCCATTGAAACTGTCAAGTCATGCGAGTTGTGATTTTTCAGCTCATCTTCTTTGACACTAATAGATTCCGAATTGCTGCAAAAATTGGCACAAATGCTCTCACGCTTACTTAAGATAGCTGAGGAATTTAATGTGGCAGTGTACATGGACCGCAACTGCTGTATGCATCGCCAGTTTACACCAAACAGTTGGTTCTTGAGATTTACAAGAACTAGCATGAGCATAGTGCTATCCCAAAATTGCTATTTTTCAGCGTGCAACCATCAAAGGGCTAAATTGTATAAAATCTTCTAGTGGATGCACGACAATGTGGGAGAAGCGTGTCTGCAAGGTGTTTGATGCCCCAAACCTACCTGAATCTGAAGCTATATCCTTTTTGCGCCATATCTTCCTCTAGTTATGTACTTTATGGGAACTTACCAGATCATACCACGGGGACTAAATAAAATATCTAGAAGTCTAAGTCAAAATCTATGAGAAAGTCGATACTGAGTCTACATAGACCTGATTTAAGCATGATATTCACAGTATACTTGATGTTGCATGGATATCCATGAACATGTATGCGAATTTTGTGCAGAGGAATTAAACAAAAAGAAGTGGATATCCAGAATTTTTCTAACCATTACTGGTAGATTACAATTACATAATAGACATCTAAGCGAAAAAAACATTACATTGAATGAACTCTGCATGATTATAAGCAACAAATACATCTGCATAAAACGTCATCTCAAACTCTCAACATGGTGCAACCGACCATTAGAGCTGAAAATTGTCAATGTATGAGAAAGGGTGACTGGATCATAAGCAACAGAAGGCCATTAAATAGCTAATGGGCCTAGCCGAAATATGCCACAAACCATGCGACTAGGCAGTGCAAGGACCAGTTTGCAGCACTCCCAACTCTAGGTATGTTAGGACTCCTTAGTCTCTGCACCACTTCGAATGTGGCGCCGTGCACTCGGCCCAAGCTATCCACCCCAGGAACTGGCTTCACCTTATTCGGTGGGTGCTATAACTCCGCAAACCTCCAGAGCTGGTGAAGAAGCATCCTGAGTTCAAAAAAGAAGGCAATGTTAAAAGGTGAACGATTTGGCACTCGAAAAACATTGGAACAGCAACGTTGTAGGTTAAAATGCGCATTTCAAAACATGCATACAGGTATAGAGCACCATTTTAGATTATAAATTTAGGTTCGGAACCAATTTTTCCAACACGATGTTACCCAACAACATAACATTCTCCTATCAGCAGAGCTCATCCATCCTTACTTTTCATGTTCCAATGCTTGAAGTAAACTCCAGCGACGCCGCATTTATGATCCATGAAGATAATTACCTTTAGGAAATGCCGCAACAGTTTCCACCTTTAGGGAATGGCGCAACAGTTTCCCACAGCTCTTGTTCACGACTTCTGCATCGTACTGAGGGAACAAGATCGACTTCAGAATCACTTTCCCAGAAGAAAGGGACACTTCCACCAACATCGTGCATGATTAAGAGGACATGAAGGATTAGATAGATCGCATATGGAGGGAGAGACAGAGAGAGATATCCCCAGAATGAAACCATGAAAATTCTAATTACGTACAGCAGCCAGAAAAGTGGTTTCCAGAGGGCCATCCAAGAGCACAAACGCAAACTTTCCAGTGATGTCTTTTATAACTTGATCGGCAGCATAAGGCCTCCAATCTCTCAGAGTTCTATAAGCTTTTATGATGGTAATGACCTCATTGGTGGTCTCGCTCAATCCATATTGCTGTTTGAGAAGAGCAACACCCTCTGGGTGTCCTTGAAACAAGCAGAAGATGTCATCCACAACAGCAAACGAACCTGCCACAGAGGGTAACAGGTCAAATATCCATACCATAACCAGAAGAAAGAAAGCTTCTTATTTTGAATATTGACCTGAACATATCGAAAGAGATTATTCTTATTTAGATCATATTCACTAGAAGATAATTCAGAACATATCAGTGCACCTAATGATAATTAAAAACTTGTTTTTTCGTGTTTTTTAATTTGGAAAAATGACACATATAATTGACTATATTAATCCGACCTCAGCAACATTCGCATGTGATCCTTCCGAGAGATTTTGCCAATACAGATCACCATGGTATCTGCAAAACAACCGCAGCAAATGAGCTAAGGGCACGAGGAAAAAGATGCTGGGAAAATGCAAAGAAATACAAAGGTGGGATGTTGTAAAAGAATAAAAGAATACAATATGTAGCACATGATAAAAGAATTATCCCCTAGGTTGCTCCGGCAAATCAAAGGACTCTGTTGTGTGGAATTAAGTTCAAGTAAAAGAAACTTGTCTTTTCGTGTCAAAATTAACAACCTTATCCAAATTATAAAAAAAAAATGGAAAATAAATATGTGAATTCATATGTCTACATTGTGCATTTGTGCGAAAGTTTCAAAAGTTTAGGATTAAAAAAAGGATAAAAAAGAAGAAAATGAAAGTTAATATTAACGCAAAATAAAAAGCACTTCCGTGTCAAACTTCCAGGGCCACAACAAATGAACCTGTTGCTAAGATAAAAATGGGCAAAGGGTCATAAATTATTACTAGGACTGCAATCCAGACTCAATTTTTTAAGCTGCTGGCAAATGATACTGCATATTCAATGTCAAAAACTTAAGACTCATCCTTCCATGAGCCTAATCAAAATGACAAACGAGGGCCGCTGTAGCTGTGAGTACATCCTGTATATCAGCGGCAATCCTCTCTTCATCCTTTTTTGCTTTCTCTCTGTAACAAAGCCTCATTTTTTGTTTTGTAAGGTGATGTGATGTGATCCTGTTGAAACACTCTTGGTTGATGACAAGAGCTAAACTCACCTGATTCAATGAGGACCGAAGTATCTTCTTATGATCCTGAAAATTCCCATGGAAAGGCCCACCTTGCCTTGAGAAAATCACCCAGAGCTTGTCCACGCTTCTAGATATTAGATGCTTATCATGACTAACCTGCAAATCAAGGTGAAAAGATGGTTGTTAGCTGTAAAGATGATCCATCATTGATCAAATTAAAGTATGCTAGCAAGAAAAATCAATCTCACCATCAGAATTCCTCCTTGGAACAAGACCAGACCTTGAATGAGTGCCTCAACTGCATCCAAATCCTACAGTTGGGGATAATTAAATACACAAAATCATACTTATCTATCCTTTAGACAATAAACTAACAATTCACAAAGATAACGCTATAGTAGTCACTGGTCATTAAAGCAGAACTTAAAGTCCACATTTATTTTGTGCATAGCCCAATATTGCCTATAGGCACAGATAATGGAACTACTTGGTATTATAAATTTCTGTAATTCAGGCTAGCATAACTATGCTATTCCAATATTTGGCAAGTTGGAACAATCACATTGGTTTCCATCCCATTATAAGTCAGATGTATGATGACAGAGGCTCCCTGTAGCTGTAATAATCGAATGGTTCTATTGTATTTTCAATGTAAAGACCAGATTCCGATAAGTTCAATTAGTGCAAGACAATGACAAGGTAACTGAAAACACCTCCATGAGAAAATATCAGTGTGTATTACGCATCAAATTAGGGGAGCATAATCAAAATTGATGCCTCAAAAACCAAAAACCTACCCAAACCTAGAAAGCTTACATTGCATCAACGAAATGAATCCCGACCGTTAACAAATGAAAGTGAAAATATAAAAGAAGCTGGAAGCATTACCTGATTCAGTCAACGGAGACAAATCCTTTGCTCGGACATGATCGATTTTACTTCATTGCGTCCGAAAGCTATCAATGCTGATGAAAGAAATCTCTTGGATGAGGGGCCAATAGTTGCCGGTGACATTCAAACATCTCAATTTTTCAGAATCTTGCATCCATATATGAACAAAAATTGTTGGGATTGAGGCCAGAACTGAATTACTTGCCATTCGAAAGAGCTTTGCGGTGGCTAAAGAGAAAAGCCAACCCAAGGCAGTAGTGGAGATGGTTTCAGCTGTGGCATACAAGAATATCATCATCATCAACCTTCGCAAGCCAGTGCAATCGGGGACTAAAGGAAGCTCTTGCTGGATATTCATGCAGCTAATTATCAATTTTTCAGCTCTGAATTTCAGCAGTACTTCAACACGAGAAGCAAACGTTTGCACGCATCGGAAGAAATTACTTCGTAATTAAGCGTCGAACTGATGAACGGAAACACGAAATCAATGCATTCAAGACGAAAGGACTTACCCGAACCCTTAGAAATCCGACCGTAGATCGAAGGGATTGAATCGCGGCAGTTAGCAAATGAAAGCGAAAGTGGATCGATTTCACTTCATCGGATTTGAGAACCCAATCGATGCCGATGTTGAGGATTTCTTGGATTTCCGGAAATTCATGCGGAGCATCTCCACGGGAAAGTATCGCTTTGTATTGAGCATCGAGTTGAGGAAGCAGAATGGAAACCGATGCCTTCAAGACCATAAACTTACCCAAACCCTAGAATATCTGACCGTACCAGGATGAATCAATTTATTGGATCCGATCACCATCAATGAAGATGAGCGGGATCTCTTGGATGAGGGGCCAATAGTCACCGGAGTGTTTTGAGCATTGGTCTTTCATATTCTCACATCCGTCTATCCACAATCGTTGGAGGGAGGGAGGGAGGCCATCCTCTGGCAAGTCCCTCAACTTCGGGCAATCTTCAATCCATAATCGTTGGAGAGAGGAGAGATGGTTGTGAAGACCGCTTGATAGACTTTCTACATTCCTCATATTTCTCAAGAAAAGTTCGGTTAGAGAGGAAGGAAAGAGAAGACTCCAGGCGTCCTCGTCGTCTTCCTCCGAAGGAAACCACACCTTGTCTCCCTCCTCCCCTCCCATGCAGCTTTCGTCCATTAGCAAATGCTCGAGGGATGTGAGCATGGGTAAGCCCCATTCTCTCAGTGGTTGCTTCATATTCTCACACTCCCAAATTGAAAACTCCCGTAAATTGGGAGGCAAACCTCCTTCGGGCAAGCATTTGATATATTTACAGCCCGAAATTAGTACCTCTCGGAGGGACGTAAGATGATGCCACTCCTTTGGTAGAGACTTCATCTTAGGAAGCGACCAAAGTACAAGTCTCACCAGGGTGATGGGAAGGGGAGGGAAGTCTTCTATCTCCAATGCTGGACACCTGTCTAGACTCAAATGAGTGAGATGGGAGAGCATGTGAAGGCATCGTGGTAGACTCACCAAATTCTCACATCTTTCTATAATCAACCATTCCAGTGATTCTGCTGTGATCTCTTTGAGATACTCCACCCTCCCACACTTCCGAATAGTAAGATTCTTCACAGAAGCAGGTCTACCCATGACAAACGAAAAGGATATCAAAGAATCACATTCACTTATTTTAAGAAATTCAAGTTGAGATATCGGGTTATTGCTGCTGGGGTCGTCTTGAGAAATTATTAGTCCCATTATTTTTGGACAATTCTCAATTTTCAAATCTCTTAATGTGTACATCTTGCTTGGGAGCTTTTGTAAACTCGTGCAATTTCTCAATTCCATCTTTTCAAGGTTGCAGGATAGCTCCATTTCTCCGTCTCTAGCCACAAAAAATGTGAATTGAGGACAACTATCAATGACTACACTCTGAAGGCAAGCAAGATTTTGCATCTCATTTCCATTTTGCCACAAGTAGTTTAGCTTGTCACATTGCCCTATATAAAGCTCCTTTAGCTTAACCAAGTAACTCGTAAACCCATGATCAAAGCAAATAAGCTTTGCAAGATTCTTAATTCTAAGAACGGTCAAAGAAGTTAGGTTTACAAAGATTTTTAAGATCTCCTCGTTACAATCCTCAAGGGATAACTCACAGAGAGATGGAAGACAAACCATATTGGTTGAGCAATTCAAATGCGGGCTTGAATAAATTTCTAGCTTCTTGAGAAGATCAAGTTGACCAGGCAATGTCCCAACCAACGAATGACATCCCCGGACAACTAGATGCTGAAGACAAGAGAATGCAACATCTTCTTCTTGACCCCCAGCATAACGAGACCAATCCTTCCATGCCAACATCTCTTCCAGCTTCAAAGTTGTTAAGGATGAAAAAGGCATTTTACCTCCATAAAATTCATGGCCTATCGTGCTTACTGCGTGTAGACCTTTAAGAGATAATTCTCTAAGTGAAGGTAGTTGTCCAAGTGGTGGAAGCGATGTGACATTAGGACAATCCCGTAAGCATAAAGAAACTATCTTAGAATAAGATGGACCATCTAACCATGAGGGGAATCTTGCACCACCATAATGTGAGATAGAGAGATGTTCAAGATTAATGTGAGGTCGTAGATAGTGAAGCACCAGTGCTTCGTGCTTCCCATTTTGCAAATTTCTAAAATTTTCACCCCAGTGCAAGAATAATTTTTTAAGGCCTCTCTTTCCAATTAAATCAGCATCACTTGCATCTCTGACTTCTTCCACATTTTGCAAATCTGATATGAACAATTCTCCTTGAAGGTGTGGCAAGTTCTTTAACTCCTTTAACCGTGACCCTTTGTTTGGTCCTACCACAAACTTGGACAAGATCATAAGATTCTTCAAATTACTGATATTCAATGGCATCTCCTTTAGACTCCTTGTGTCTCTAATATCAAGAAATTGTAAGTTGACCAATTTTGTGATTCCCTGAGGCAACAAAGAAAGCTCTTGACAACCTTTTAAGATCAAAGCTTGTAATTTGCACAAGCTACCAATTGACTTAGGTAGCCTTTTTATTTTTGTGTACGAGAAATTGAGATAGCGAAGATATTTTAAATCACCAACATCCAGGACCTCTATGATGGAACAATGACTTAAGGAGAACCCCCTTAAGTACTTCAATTTTGTTAGCAAGTCATGTAGCACTTCGTTGGAAATGTGGAATTTGCCATCCCAACCAGATCCATCATACAAGAATATTAAACTCCTCAGTACCTTCATTTGATGATATGCTCTTATGCACTTTGATAAAACATACTCCGACGAGGTGAATGATGCATAACGAACTTTCCCAGGAGATGCATCATCTTCATTATCTGCCAGTTGAGACTCAGAGTTAAAGTATGTCCCACTCGCAATTGACTTTGCTAGATCATTCAAAAGATCATGCATTGAAAACTTAGACGCGTTGACACTTGATTGTTGAAGAAATGATCTAGATACTAACTCATCGAAGTGAGCCTGTCCCCATTTCAAGATATTATCCTTTGATCTTCCTCCATAAAAAAAACCCTCCGCTATCCATAAGTGCACCAGCTCATCCCTCTCAATTTCGTAATCCTTGGGAAATATTGCACAATAAACAAAACATCTCTTCAAATAAGAACGAAGATGGACGTAGCTCAATTTCAAAACTCGAATAACCTCATCATTTTCTTCCGTTGGAAGATCCCACATTTTGTTGTTTAAGATAGCTTCCCATTGATCAGGATTCCTTTTATCACGTAGAAGATCTTCCAATACCTTTGCTGCCAAAGGTGAACCTTTACATTTTTCGGCTATTTTCTTGCCTATTGTTTCAAGGTCCGGGTGCCTCTCAAAATTTGTCGTTTTAAGAGCATGAAAGGCTAATAAGCTTATACAATTATTAAGGGACAACTCCTTCAAAGGATACGACGAAGCTCCTGTTATGGATACAACAGTATAGTTGCGAGTCGTTACGATGATCTTACTTCCTTTAGCCCCAGCTTCAAATGGCTTCAAGAGGGCGGTCCATTGTCCGTAGTTTTCATTCCAAACATCATCTAAAACCACAAGAAACTTTTTCCCTGATAGACTGTCCTTTAACTTAACTTGAAGCCTATTAAGATCTTCACCCTCATTAGACACCTCAGTGATCGACCGCAAAATAGTCTTGGTTACGTCGAGAACATTAAAAACATCTGAAACACAAACCCATGCTCTCTTTTCGAAGTAGCTACTCACTTTGGCATCATTATATAGCCGCTGAGCTAAGGCTGTCTTTCCAATACCACCCATCCCAACTATGGGGACTATGCTCAACGTGGTATTGCCATTTTCGGCTTCACCGGTCAATAGTTCAAGTATATGCTCTTCTTCCTTCTCTCTGCCGAAAAACTGAGTCTCAGGCAGACTAGTGCTGGGGAGCCTTTCGTTGGTGTAGTGGGATCTATCCACAACATTCTTTCTCAAGCTTAGGAGAGACTTCCTCTTGATAATCTCTTCAAACCTGTCGATGATCTCTAGTAACTTGGTTTCAGACGCAAGCGAGCACGGTCGGCTAAAGAAAGGGAACTTCCTTTTTAATTGACCTCTGCTTGTGCTGGATTCTGCCTCTGACTTGGCTTGAGCGGCTTCAATCTCGAACTCATCAAGCAAGTCTTCCAGGTCATAGGCCAAGTCCCTAACATTGTCTAGCCATCGCTTCACTAAACGGTCACCGTCGAGTTGCTTGTCCTCTGCATCATCAAGCACTTCATTGATTGTTTCCAGCATCTTCTCACACTTACGGGGCAGGGTCGGACTGATTCCTTCCCGCTGCGCATAGTCCAATCCCATAGAAACCAACTTGTCGAGCAACACCTGAATGAGGGAACTCAAAAAGATCTCTCCAATGGCCATGGTGAATCAGTCACTGTAGTATGTAGAGAACAACAAGGGTTATGGGGAAGCAAAGTGATAGTGAGCTAATCAAAAGAGAAAACTATGAAGTCCAAGAAGACCAAGATTTTCAAGGATGCACACAAGAGGTTAGACAAATTGAAGTAAAATGCTTTTTGTCCACGAATGCTTGTTTCGTAATATTTAGAGAACCTCCCCAGCAACTTTATTGGATATCATGTGCCTTCTTTGTCGATAGAGTAGCAAAAGTGAAAATGAGCAAATGGAAAAGAAACTTTAATAGATTCCAGGAAGACCAAGACTTTGCAGGATGACTTTGTTGCTTCACTTTCGCATCCCTCGTCTTCCATCCCAATGTCAATATCTCTTTTTTCTTTATCCTCGCTTTACATGTCGTGCTTAAATTTGATGATATCACAATTTTCGTCCAACTCTTTTCCGGTTCATTCATATTGTGATTTTTCATATATTTATTCAGAATTATGTCTAGACTTTCGCGTATCTTTTCAAATTTAAGTTCAATAAAAGAAAAAAAAAAACAAAGAGAAAATCTAAAAAGAACAAAAGCAAAAATCTAAAAAAGACCACAGCCTCTGCCACGCCATCGTTGTAAAGACCATTGCTAGGGTGACATTTCCAACATCGCCACCTTATAGTCACCTTCGTAGACAATATTTTTCTTGAGATTTTTCTTTGAGCGTTTTCGAAGTTAGGGCTAATGATACAATAAACTTGTGTTCATTTTCTAAACTTTTTTTTTGGTTCGATGAAGTACCCCGATTTTTTCAAATTTGGCTCACTTTAAGGCGTCGGTTCTTGAGATTATTGGTCTAGATTCAAATCTTAAACATACTATTGTTTACGTGATATTTATCCTAAAAATTCATCCTCTCGATTCACTGCTTGGTCTCACTTTAATAATTTCTTTATTAAGATTTGTTGTTCTTTCATGGGAAAGAGAATAGGAAAAGGTTTTGTTAATTTCACGCCATTGCGAAAATATTTCAGTGGCTAAATGTCAAGCACACATGGAGACTGTAAAGTTCTCGATGTTGATTTCTTTCTCAAATAATTTCGATCATAAAAATTTTAAAATTAAAGTGTTGTTCTTGCCCCTTTTTTGGGCCAATTCCATTGCTTTCCCTTTGATCTGCTCGCCCAAATCAACAAAAGTATATGCTCAGGTAGTTTGGTACACACGTGCATGTAATTGGAGATTTAGTATATATTTATGCCTAAGATTCTTCTTTTCTTCCACTCGAAATATTTTAGTGGATTACCAAACATTTTATTGAAGATAGAGTTTTTCTATGTACATGTAATTGGAAGTGTTCAGGCGTACATATTTTAAAACTTTACTGTGATTTCTTTTATTCATCTGAAAACATTGGCACATTTATATGTTCTTTATTTGTCTGTCTGGTCTACCACAACTAATTTGTCTAGGAGGGTTTTTTTCGTAGATAATAATTTGTGTGTGCATACATATGTGTGTATGTCTATATATATATATATATTTGTAAGCCAATAAATGTTCCCTGATTTTCCTCATCATGTATTATTACAAGGCGATCATTAATGATAGTTGTAAAGTCATGGGATAATTATCCAAAATATCCTAAATTTATAGTACGGTCGCCGATTCAACTATAAACATTTCAATTTGATCAATTTAATCATAAACCTTTGACAATTTACGAATATAGTCATTTCGGCCAATTTTGGCCAAAAAATCACTAATGTGGGTACCGGTCATCTTACGTGGCATGACCGCCAATTTAGCATGTTCTGCTAAAAAAGGATTACATTGGCAAATCGTAAAAAAAGAAATTATGATTAAATTGTTCAAATTGAAAACTTGAAGATTGAATTAAATGTTGTATAATAGGTTTATGACTTTTTAGATAATTATATATGTCAAAAGTATTGAAGTAGTACCGATGTTTTCTTGGGACAAGGCTAGAGCACTCTGTCATCCATTCAATTTTGGGTGCTTTTCACGTGTACATAAGTGGTTAAAGAAATGAAAATGATGTACTTTTCGTGCACAAGTGCTTGTTTTGATTAGAGATTTCACTGGATGCCATGTTCTTTTTGTTTGGAAAGTCAAGCAAAAGTGTAAAAGAGCTAACGGGACAGAAACTTTAAGGGGTGCATGACAAAAGTAATTTCTGTTCAGAAACAATTTTTCTATTCCACTGTTTCGGAATAAAAATCCGTTTGATAAACTTATTCCGTTTTTCTATTTCTGGAATTGATTTCTATTCCAAAAATAGGTTTAGAATAGAAATCAGAAGTAGAAATTTTCTACTTCTATATTTCTGGGACAGAAATGAGAAATACAAATTTTCTCATCGTTCGTCAACTAGTCCTTCATCCGTTGTCGCCGACCGCCGTTCGTCGGTTGCCGGCCGCTCGTCGGCCCCCGCCGCCGTCGGTCGCCCGCCGCCGCCGGCCATCCGAAAGGAAGAAATTTTGTATCGTTATCAAACGAATTTCTATTTTTAGAGTAGAAATTTTGTGGCGTTATCAAACGGTTATTTTTGTTTAGAAACTCTTCTAGAAATAGAAATAGAAAAATATATTTCTGTTGCAGAAACTATTTCTGGAACAAAATGGTTGTCATGCGCGCCCTAATAGATTGCCGGGAAGACCAAGACTTTGGCCATGTGAATGTCTTGGTTATCTTTACTAGTAAAATTTCCATGCGTCAAATCAGGATTAATCTCTGTTTTATTTTTTGCTTCAAATTTTGCTCAATTTGAGCTGTTCGCTTGCCTGGAAGTTGGGTGATAAGGAGAGAGTGTGCGTGTTGGATTAGACAATTTTAGCATTGAATGTCTCTGTTAATATGGTAACATCTCAAAATACCATATTGGATACCAATATGAACATCTAATACTATTTAATAGTGTTACCGTTATGTCAATGTTTTCCATCCGCAATCTTAATGAAAACCTCATGTTGACCCACATTTCAAAAATTGAGGTAATTGATTGAATGAATAAAAAAAGTTTAAGAACTTGATTGCGAAAGGGGTAATAGTTCAAGTACTTAAGATATCATTGTTCCAAAGAGTTTATCATACAATTATTGGTTTAGGTTCAAACCTCACACATACTTTTGTTTACGCAATATTTGTTTTACAAACTTATCCTCTCAATTCATTGCTTGGTCTCCCTTTAACAATTTTCTTTTGTAAGATTCTTCATTCTCTCATATGAAAGAGAGTAGGAGATAGTTTTGTTAATTTCACGAGTCAAAAGATTTCAGTGGCTAAATGTCAAGCAGATTGGAGAGACTACAAAGTTCTCAATGTCTATTTCCTATATATTTTCTTCTTGGAATCATTTGATTAACATTTGATTGAAGAAAAACTTTTTCTTTGTACCTGATTTTCTTTCGGTTGGACATCATATTTATAATATCATCATCACATGTAACTGTGCGGGCAAACGTAATTCAAATTTTTAGTATGATGTCTTTACCAATTACAACTAATTTGCCTAAATTATATTTTTTGTAGATAATTTGTTCCAACTCTTTGAATACCAATTGATATAATCTGAAATAGCTGGTCTAGCTGGTCTGACCTGCAAGAGACAAAATTGATAGCACAAGGATTCTATCTGACGCCAAGGTAAACAGTTAAATGGCTATTTTTTAGCATTGGTGCCATATAGACATTTTTCGTTCGCATTTCAATGGAAGTCTGTTCGAAATGTCAAGGTAATTGATTGAATAAAAAAAACCTTTAGATTCTTGATTGACAGTTCATAGGTAAGATATTTCAT